>CAUYON010046362.1:0-90154 GCA_963573935.1 Arctocebus calabarensis
GCCGAGGCCGGGCTTGAACCCGCCACCTTCGGTATATGGGGCCGGCGCCCTACTCGCTGAGCCACAGGAGCCGCCCAGGAAGGATTTCCTTTAAGTGAAACAAGATTACAGAATGGGCATCTTCCTCCGTGGGGTTTCAGGGATCTGGCCTCACCTTGGCCTTCACTGCAGCAGCAGCCAGGGCAGCAGCAGCAGCAGTGGAGAGGTTGCCCTCACCAATGTCCCGTTCCACCTTTGTCTTCCTTTCCCCCTCCGACTCCACCACTTCCTTCAGCACTTCCTCCTGCCCTTCCTTTGGCTCCTTCTCCTTCTCGGGATCCACTGGGCCAGGACAAGGGTTGAGTTAGTCCTGTAGCATCATCTCTCTTTTTTGTACCCCTATCTATTTTTCTGGGAGGCTCACCTATTGGGTCCCCATCACTCTTCTCTGACTCCTTCTCGCTGTCGCCTTCCTTCCCTTTCTCTTCGTCCTTCTTGGGAGCCTCACTGGCTTTCTCCTTTGTTTCCTCCTCTATAGTTCCCCCTCCTTCCCGGGGTTCCTAAAGTCCCAGCAAAAGAAAAGGAGAGAACGTCAGGGGCTAGGGTAACTAGGTCCCACACAAAGGGCTCACACTGTGACTATATTTACTCCTTTTACTTTGGAGGTAACCTGGCCCTAGGGACAGCCCCATCCAAGACCAGCCCTTGCCCATCTGAGCTGAGCCAGGCCAACGCTCCCATCTCTGCAGGGCTGTGAGTGACCCCTATATCTCCCAGTCTGGGTGGTCTCCTTGTACCTTGGGTTCCTTCTTCTCATCTGTGGCGGGGCCCTCTGCTCGTGTCTCATCATTTCCACTCTCCTCTGAGCCCGTGGGAAAAGAAAGGGACAGTCTCTGTTACAGTCTGTCTCTATAACACTTTTCTTTCTTTTTTGGAGACCAAGTTTCACTGTTTTCCCGGCTAGAGTGAAACAGTGTCACCATAGCCGACTGCAGCCTTGAATTCTTAGGCTCAAGTGATCCCTCCTGCCTCAGCTTCCCCAGTAGCTGGGACTATAAGTGCATGCCACTCTGACTGGCTTCTCTACACTTTTTCTTTAGGGGGGGGGAGAAACAGAGTCTCACTATGTCACCCTTGGTAGAGTGCCATGGCGTTATAGCTCACAGCAACCTCAAACTCTTGAGCTTAAGCAATGCTCTTGCCTCAGCTTCCCAAGTAGCTGGGACTACAGGCTCCTGCTACAAAGCCTGGCTATTTTTTTTTTTTTTTTGGCCAGGGCTGGGTTTGAACCCGCCACCTCCAGCATATGGGACCAGCGCCCTACTCACTGAGCCACAGGTGCCGCCCTGCCTGGCTATTTTTTTGTTGCAGTTGTCATTGTTGCTTTAGCTGGTCAGGGCCAGGTTTGAACCCACCAGCCTCAGTATATGTGCTGGTGCCCTACCCACTAAGCTACAGGCGCTGCCACTCTCTACACTTTTCAAACAGTCCCTCTACCAGCCAAAATTTCTGTGAAAAAACCAGTAGGGAGCAATGGCCCCTGAGACAAAGACCTGGGGAAAATTAAAACCACTAGTTCCCCCATTCTTGTGTGCTCAGATGCCAATGCATGGCAGGATGGCATAAGGAGGCCAGGTGGCTCTGGCTTTTGGTGAAAGGGGAGAAATCTGGGAACTTGCCAGACCTTACCGATCCGCTCAGGCTCATCAGAGGTGGTTCCTGCAATGCCACTACTTTCCAAACCAAAGGCTGGGTCTGCCTTGCCTGTCACTTTGGCTGCTTCTTCCACTTTCCGAACATGGGCCTCCACCAAGGCTGTGGGTACCTCTTCCTTCATTTTGGAGAACTCCTCTGCAAGACCCAGAGGGGATGAGGTTGGGAGAGGCCCAGAGGGGCAGTTCTGGCTACACTTGTGAAAGCTTCCTCACAAGCCCATCTCTTCAGTGAAGACCAGTATGGAGTCTGAGCTGAGGCCAGCACAGACATGGCCAGTAGGGTAACCACACTTGAAGGGGTTTCACGGTCTGAGAAATTAGTCCTTCAAACACAAACTAAGAAGGCCAAGACCCCTCCCATTACCTAGGGCTGACTTGGCAGCAGCAGAGGCGACTCGGGGATCGACGACAGAGGCCAGGAAGGCAACAGTGCTCATAACCGGGTTGCCTGACTGACTGAAGGGGATGGGTTGGTAGGCCAGGGGGCCCAGGGAGGCCTCTGAGTCCTCTAGGTACGGATCTTCAATGGGAAGTCGAAGAAAATGCAAGATGCACTCGTCCTGCGTACGGCTTCCCACATGTTCGGACACTTTGTTCCAGTCATCTTTGTACATTTCCAGTGCCTGGTGGTAGTGGTGGAGACACAACTCCGCTTACTTAGCCACCTTCCTCGAAGGTCAACTCCCCCCATCCTACTAAGGGCAGCTGGCTTCAAAGCGCTCAGTGTTCTGGTTTTTGTGTACTCTGCTGGGTCCAATGGGGATCTTGAAGGAGCACTAAGAAAGGATATGAAGTTAATGAAATCACCCGAGTCCCTGGCCTGGAGCTGTGTCCTGGGACAGGTGCAACAGGCATTAGGAAGGGGAGAGACTAGGGCAGGATCATGCTCTGTTCACTGCAGACTCCACCGTCTCTCCCCACTCTCAAATGAGCTAACGATGTAAGTATTTCAGTTTTCATAGAACTCTCTTTTCCTTGCCCCAATTACCTCAAGGAGCAACAGGGTCTCCTGTTCTGTCCACTCTCGAGTGGCACTGGCTGCGGCTTTGCTCTGCAGGGGAAACACATGCCAGTCAGGTAAGAGGAGCCAGTGAGCCCTGAGGAACGAAGGTCTCCACCCCTGAAGTCACCCCACACCCTTACCTTGGAGGGGACATTCTTTTTCGTGTACATGTCTGTGCGCAGCCCAAAGTTCTGCATGTCTGCTGGTTTCTCCTTGCCTTTGTCAGGAAAGTTGAGCATTTGCTGGGAAGCAGAGGTCTGCTATTTGTGGAGGGAAAGAAAGAGTTGAGTACGTGACCACTGGGAACCTGGAGCACAGAGAGAGAGAACAGACAGAAGGAGCTTCCTTCCCAAAGCCAGGGGCAGGGGCCCCTGGGTGGGATTTCCTCTCTTACTGCTGTAGATCCTCTGTTCTCATGTCTCTTCTTCCCGGGCAGGGGCCCCCCAATAAAGGGGCAAATAAGAAGCCCAGTGGGGTCTGCACTTCACCTACCAGCTCTGGCTTGCCCTTAGCCGTCTCTGGCACCAGGTCATCCAGCTCTTTGCCCTTTCGCCCAGCCTTGGTATCAGCATCAACCTGGCGGCCCTGGGGGACAGAGCTTGGCGTCATGGAGGCTAGGCAGAAAATGACCAGGCCAAAGCCCTGGAGGCCTCAAGACCAAATGCTGGGTGGCCCACAAGCTCTGGGGGCACTCATGCCACTGTTGCATGTTCCCTTCATGACTAATCATACATGAAGTTGGCATGATACCCATTTGTATTCACATATACCTTTTCTCTTAGGAGCTGGACAATTAGGTTTTAATCCTAGATTTGGTACTCTGACCTTGGGCAAGCCACATAACCTTTCTCTTATTAACTGTTGTAATGGATGAAGTGAAAATGGGAAAAAATGGAGATGACAATAATTATGAAGCAAAAATGAAAAAATGTGGGAAAGATGATAAAGTTTACAAATTTCACACAAGTTAATTTTCAGCCATTTCTCTCTGTTTGCTCCATCCCTTGGGTTAACCTGTCAGTCCTTTGAGGGCAAGGAGCATCCCTTCTCCCTCAGCAAGTCCCCACAGCCTTAGGTGCAGAGGCTGAGAGTTAAACACATGGGGCTGACTCCTGTGGCCCTTTGCATCTCATGGAAAAGGAAGAAGCCTCAAAACACTCCTGATATACTACCCTAAAAATATCAGAAAAAGAAAAGTCCAAAGAAGCCCAATCATTCCAACCCACCCCATCCCCACAGCACCTCACCCTACCTGTGGGGTCTTGGGCTGCAGAGGCACCAGCCCTGATGGTGTGTCAGCCAAGACATGGAAGTGAGAGGTGGGTGGAGGCCCCATTGGGGTTGGTCTGCTCTCAGCATCCACCTGGTAGTTAATAAGACCCCACTGTTCTAAGAAGGCATGGACCCTGTAAGGGCAGAGACAGAGAGGTCACACAAGACAGCAGAAACATGCCCCTTCTTCCCATCCCCCGGCCCTCTCCTCTGCTCACTGTACATTTTGGGAAATCCTATCTACTCCCACTGTTCACCTACCACCTAAACACCCCTAGTCTATAGCTCCAGCCTGGCCCTCTCTCTGTATCTGCAAGTATCTTCCTCATTTGTTACTTTGGATTAATATAAGGGCACCTACATTTGAGTTACATTGTTTGCACTTGTTAGGTAACATCTGAGTCCTTCGCCCAGGTGGTGTGCCATTTACCCCTACATTGCAGGAGCTTACCAAGCCCCCCTTAATTTTTTTCTGAGACAGAGTCTCCCTCTGTTACCCCAGACTAGAGTGTCCTGGCATCAGCCTAGCTCACAGCAACCTAAAACTCCTGGATTCAAGCAATCCTTTTGCCTCAGCCTCCTGAGTAGCTAGAACTACAGGACCCTACCACAATACCTGGCTCATTTTCCTATTTTTAGTAGAGACGGGGGTCTCGCTCTTGCTCAGACTGATCTTGAACTTCTGAGCTCCAGCAATCTATCCACCTCAGCCTCCCAGAGTGTTAGAATTAGGGTATGAGCCAGTGAGCCCAGCCTGCAAGTGACTTTCAACTATAGGCATGTTCCTTCTTTACTCTTCATTCCATACTTTGGAGAGCACACTGCTATTCCCTCAAGCTACTCATTAGCCAACCCTATACTTTCCCTTTCATTAGAGGTGATTTTTCCTGCCTATTCCTGTTTCTTGATGGCATCTCTACTTCTGCCAAGACACAGTCATAGGTGGTTGCCCTCATGTATCCACTACCCCTCAGCTTCAAGACCCACCTCATAATGGCACAGACATCACCTGCCAGGTTCCGGCGGCAGGCGGTGGAGGTAAGATACTCCTGTGGGTTGAGCCGGTATGTGTCAATCATGAAGTTTCGATAGGCCAGGTAGCTTAGAAGAGAGAGATAAGAACAAGAGGAAGAAAAATAAATGCATGCTGAGGTCTGAAGGGTACAAAAAAATGAAAAGAACGAATGACTCCTATGTGACAAAGATGGAAAAAGAGCAGATGATTTGACACAGTAAACATTGAGTGCTTGCTATGTGCTAGACACAAGGGGTCCAAACACGTCTTTTCCTTGGTGAGGTTTTTTTTTTATTTTGTTTGTTTTTTTTTAAGAGACGGTCTCACTCTGTCACCCTTGGTAGACTGCTGTAGCATCACAGCTCACAGCAACCTCCAGCTCTTTGGGCTTAGGTGATTGTCCTGCCTCAGTCTCCCGAGTAGCTGGGACCACAGGCGCTCACCACAATGTCTAGCTATTTTTTAGAGATGGGGTCTCACTCTTGCTCAGGTTGGTTTTCAACTCGTGAGCTCAGGCAATCCACCTGCCTCAGCTTCTCAAGTGCTGGGATTATAGGCGTGAGCCACTGTGCCCGGCCACGGTGTACCATTTTCTATCTTTTATTATTATTTATTTTGAGACAAAGTCTCACCTTCTCACCCTCAGTACAGTGCTGTGGTGTCATAGCTCACGACAACCTCAAACTCTTGAGCTCAAGAGAGCCTCTTGCCTCAGCCTCCCAAATAGCTGAGACTAGCTAGGCACCTGCCATGACATCTGGCTAGTTTTTAGACTTGGAGTCTTGCACTTGCTCAGGCTGGTCTCGAACTCCTGAGCTCAGGTAATCCACCTGCCTCCGCCTCCCAGAGTGCTAGGATTATAGGCATGAGCCATCCTCAGCTTACTTGTTCATTTATTTGACAGACTCTTATTATGTCACCCTCGGTACAGTGCTGTGGCATCACAGCTCACAGCTTAACCTCAAATTTTGGGGCTTAAGAGATTCTCTTGCCTCAGCCTCCCATGTAGCTGGGACTACAGGTGCCCGCCACAACACCCAGCTATTTTTTTGTTGTAGTTATCATTGTTTAGCAGGCCTCGGCCACGTTCAAACCCGCCAGCCCTGATGTATGTGGCTGGCACCCTAACCCCTGAGCTATGGGCACCGAGCCTTATTTATTTATTTATTTATTATTTTTTTGTGTGTGTGGAGACAGAGTCTCACTCTATCACACTCAGTGGACTGCTGTGGAGTCACAGCTCATAGCAACCTCCAGCTCTTGGGCTCAAGAGATTCTCTTGCTTCAGCCTCTCAAGTAGCTGGGACTACAGGCGCCCGCCACAACACCCAGCTAATTTTTGATGCAGTCCGGCAGGGGCCGGGCTTGAACCCGCAGCCCACGGTATATGGGGTCGGCGCCCCACTCGCTGAGCCACAGGCGCCGCCCGAACCTTATTTATTTTTAAGAGAGGATCTTGCTCTGTCACCCAGGCTAGAGTACACTGGTATGATCATGGTTCACTGCAACTTCCAACTTCCAGGTTTGAGCATCTAGGCTCAGCTTTCCAAGCAACTAGCACTATAGATGTGGCTTATTTTAATTTTTTGTAAAGACAAGGTCTCACTATATTGTTGGGGGCTGGTCTCGAATTCTTAGCCTCAGGTGATCCTCCCACTTTGGCCTCCCCATGTGGTAGGATTATAGGAGGGAGCCAACACTCCCAGAGTACTGTAATTTTTTGAACCTCAGCTTCCTCATCTATAAAATAGAATGGTGAGGACTAGAGAGATCTGAGAAGTACTATTACAGTGCTTGGCACATCACAGGAACTCAAAAGGTGTTAACTATTCTGTGGTATAGGGTAAAGTTTGAGAACATAAGCCAAATTAAAGGATTCAGACTCTGGTTTTACTACTTACTAGCTGTGTGACTTTATACAATTGACTTAACCCCTCTATGCCTCAGTTTCCTAGTCTATAAACTGATGCTAACAGTAACTACCTCTAAGGATGTATATATATATATATTTTTTTTTGTAGAGACAGAGTCTCACTTTATTGCCCTGGGTAGAGTGCCGTGGCGTCACACTGCTCACAGCAACCTCCAGCTCTTGGGCTTAAGCGATTCTCTTGCCTCAGCCTCCCGAGTAGCTGGGACTACAGGCGCCCACCACAGCGCCTGGCTATTTTTTTTGTTTGTTTGTTTTGCAGTTCTGCCGAGGCCGGGCTTGAACCCGCCACCTTCGGTATATGGGGCCGGCGCCCTACTCGCTGAGCCACAGGAGCCGCCCCAGTAAAAAGTTTTTTAAACATCATTTTTAACAGCTGTCTTATGTTTCCATTTAGATACAACTCAATTTAACAGTTTCTCTATTTCTGAACATTTAACTAGTGCCTTTCCAATGCTGAGTTGAACATCTTTCTACTCAGGGGCAGAAAGGAAGAGCATTTCTAAAATGTATTACTTATGGCTCCAGAAAAGTAAGACTAGATTAGAACCCCCTCTGCCTGGAACCATGCAATTATTTGCCTTCATTGGGCATTATAAATAAAGAAACACTTTGCTGCATTCAGAGTTAAAATTGCTAGTTCTCTCTTAATTACTTTTCTTAGGTTGCTAATGATGTTGAAAATCAGTTTTTCTATTTATTTATAGCATGTCAACTTCTTATAGCGTGTTCAGAGTCTTTCCTCAAGGATGTTTTCCAATTAAATGTTTAAACTAGAAATGAATAGTTTTTAATATTGACTTTAAAAAATAATAATTTAAAAGGTAGACCATTGTGAGTGGTAATAGAACTTGTGAGGACAATGTTGAAACAATATGGCAGATCCCAAATATTAGCTCAAAAAGGCTGTGAAAATTTTAAATTAGGTGCATATCTGAAGAAGTCTTAGTTATTTTATAGTCTGATCATACTATCATTGTTGTGTGAATGTTTCCCAGATGGGCGGGGATGCAGAGTATAAGTCCTGCAGTGAAATAGTATGAGAACAAAGGGGGCTATTGCTTGTTCTTGACATGTAGCAAATTCTCTTTATTTCTCTCCAACTTAATATACCCAATACTGCACATACACACCATTAATCAATGATAAATGACGACATTTCAAAAACTAATCTCATGACCAGGCCCAACTCGGCCGGTGCCTAACAATCTACTGATTAACTGATTCACATTTCAAAGTTACTGTTTTAACTTTTAATTAAAACCATACCCTAAACTACTTTACTTAACCAATGATAAGAACTCCAGGGGAGGAGGTTGTTTGAATACCTGACCTTTAAACAGACCATCTGGAGGCAGTAATCCATCTTCACAGAACCAACCAGAGATCAATAACATATACAGTTGACTTGCCTGCAAGCCCCTGCCTCCCACGGCCAGCCTTTGTCTCCAAGGCATTTATTGCCTCTAGGACTAGGTCAGAGGCCTTTATGGAGTTCTATCCTGGTCTCTCCCTGTCAGCTTCTCAGAAGACTTTTTTACTTGCCTTTCCAGCATACATGGAGTAAAAGGCACATATAGGCTTTCTGCCAATATATCATATAAAATTTTAACAAGCATAATCTGGTATTCAAATTGACTTAAATAATTTATGACACATTCATGACAGAGTTTAGGAATTTATAACAGCCTCTGTGTGTGTGTGTGTGTGTGTGCATGCGCACGCACATAAGTAAAATGGTACTGAAGAAAACAGCTGGGTTATTTTGTGTGAACTGCCACTAACTTTCTATGTAATCATGGGTAAATCAGTCCCTCTGATTCTCAACTTTCTTGTGTGTAAAAGAAAGTTGGATGTTTAAGACTTTTTTCCATTGTTAAAATTCTGAGTTTTTTGCTTAGATTGTTAAGCCTTATCCTTAAAATGCTTTTTATATTTGACAGAAATGTTGGCATGAAAGAATTAAGTGGTCGTAAAATAATAAGCATAACTACTATTTATTTATCTATGTCATATCTCATTAACTCCTCACAGTGACCTTGAGAGAGTTGATGTTATTATTGCCATTTTCTTGATGGGGAAACTGCAGGACATAAGAAATCCCACTGGGATGGAGTAGAGAAGCCAGAATTTGCACCCATGACTCTGAAAAGTTCCGGTCCTTACACTCTGCCACTTATCTTTTTCTTAAACAAATATGGTGACTTATTTAATGTTTCTCAATAGCAGCATCCTTGACCTTTTAGGCCAGGTAATTTTTATTGTCAGGGAGTGTCTTGTACATCATAGTGTGTTTAGCAGCATCCCCAGCTTACATCCACAGCCAGAAGTATCTCCAGGTATCACCAAACGTCCCAGGGGAGTTCCCAGGAGTGTCAACAAAACTGACCCCATTCGAGGACCATTGATCTAAGTAACAACTTACGTCATCAATGATCCAAGGACAAATGTGGTTAGTTTCTCTGGCAAAGGTGAGATGGCGTTAGGTCTTTTTAAGGGGCAAGACAGAATTGACCAAATAGAACCCAACAAAAGATTTTATTCTTTCTTTTATTTATTTTTTAATTTATTTTTTATTTTAATTTAATTTTTATTAAATCATAACTGTATACATTTATGGGTACAATGTAATGGTTTGAAATATAATGTGGAATGCTTAAATCACACTGATTAACATAGCCATCACCTTGCTTATTTTTGTGGTAAGACATTTATAATTTACTCTTAGTTATTTTGAAGTGTACCTTCACATTAGGGGAGATCGCCCCAAATTCCCTCCTCCTACCAATCACCCTCCCACCTCCTTCTCTCCCTCCCCTCCTTCCTTTTCCCTCCTATTTGCTAGACTATATTTGTGTTTTATCATTCGTATGAATGTGTATTTATATATTGGTTTCATAATAGAATTGAGTACATTGAATACTTTTTTCTCTCTACTCTTCCATTCAGTAAACTTGTGATAAGTTGATTTATCTTTCTTCTCCTAAGATTTGTCCTATTTTAGAGAGTACTACTTGCAGGATGCAAGGTGATCACCAACAATCTGATTGACATTAGTTAATTCATTACAAAATATCCATCGAGTGCTTGCTATGTGCCAGGCATTTCTAATTACTGGCTAGAACAGTGAATGAGATGGTCTTGTGGGAGAAACAGATATTAGACAAGTAATTTTAGTTCACTCCCTTTTATCTTCCTAACAATCTTTTAAAGCCTATCTTTAGAAGTACAATCCAATGTGCTTCCTATGTTTCACACACACACACACACAGCTTGTTACACACACTGGAATTTGCCCTAGTAAGTGTGAATGAGTAAATAGAGCTAAGTAGGAAATTTGTGTTCTTCTGCCAGTTGAAAAAAGATATTTTGGCTCTAATTTTCAAAATGAACAGTTAATTGTGTGCTAGTTTCATTTTAGACCTTATTATTTTATTATCTATTGTTTAATATTTTAAGACTCTTGCTATTTTCTGTTCTGAACCCTGGCTGTATTTACAGGGTATCCATAAAGTTTGTGTGCAATTTACTATGTTCAACTATTTTAAATTGCACACAAACTTTATGTCCACCCTGTGTGTGTGTGTGTAAGCTTATAAAAAAAGCTTATAAGACCATACATGAACATTCAAGCTGAGGAATTTTTCAACTACAGGCAGAAAATCATAGGGATATGCTTCTGAAGCCCCCCAAGGCATCACTGTTTACCAAACTTTGGTGCTTTGAGTGTTGGTGCTGAATTCTCAGAGAAGAAAATTTATTTAAAACACTGTGTCAGATATAGGAATATTGGGAGCACCTAATATGGTGATTTTTATCCCAGATGAAATTGTTCTGGTATTTAGAAGGATAAACCTTAAGCTGTCTAAAAACATAGGTTACTTAGAAGAACTTCCTCCCTGAGAGTTTTAGAACAATTTCTAAAAATAAGTTCTACTTGTTTTATTTCCTTTTTTTTTTTTACTCTGTTAGAGATGAAGTCTCGCTCTGTCACCCAGGCTGTAGGGCAGTGGCCTGCTCAATGCACCTTCAGACGTCTGGGCTCAAGCAATCTCGTGCCTCAGCTGGGACTGCAGGCTGCACCACCATGCCTCTGAATTTTTTATGTTTTGTAGAATAGGGTCTCACTGTTTTGCCAGGCTGGTCTTGAACTCCTGGTCTTCAGCGATCCTCCTGCCTCAACTCCCCAAATGCCAGGATTATAGGCCTCAGCCCCTGTAATGGCCTACTTCCTTTTTTTTACATCTTCCTGTTACAGTCTCGTCAGGTCGATTTGAGGATCACGTGCTCTAGATCTTGATGTGGACTATGATGACTTTAGCATGCCTAGAAAAAGCTGTAAATGGCTGAATGGATCAAACTGCATCTGGAGCCAGTGTGTATAAGATTATTAAATGTATCCCAGCCTTCGCTGTCTATCAGAAGGCTGCTGTTTTACTCATTCTCCCATGTGTTCATTGAACGTCTACTCTGTGTCTATTATGGTCCCGCCCTAGGCTGAGGCTACATCAGTGAACAAAAAAGTGGAAATTTCTACTCTGATAGAGAAGGAAGAGAGGCGAGAGCTCAAATACAAAAGTAAATTATGCATTGTTAGAAAGCGAGATGAAAATCCTAAGAAAAATAAAGCAGACATGGAGAAGGATGGCGGGCAGATTATACGCGATGCTGATGGTTGTCCTGTGATTATACTGGAGCCTTTGCAAATTGTGAAAATGACAGGATCTAACTTAGGTTGTGTCAGGATGACAGCTGAGCGCAGTGGACTAGTGAGAGTGATGGAGATGATGAAAAGTGTGAGATTCTGGATCTATTTTAGAAGTAGAGTCAACAGAATTTGTTGGCTGTGGGTCTTGAGAGAAAGACAGGACCCAAGAGTGACTCAGAAGTTTTTGGGCCAAGCATCTAGAAGGATGGAGCTGCCGTTCACTCACTGACTGGCTCATCTGTCGAGGAGGTTGAGTTTGGAAGAGGACGGGGAGCTTAGTTTGTCCTTGTTACCTTCTGGAATGGGTCACCTAGTAGTCAGTCAGTCTGGGGCTCTGGAGAGAGGTCTGTGCTGGAGGACAGTTATGTGGGGGAACTTGTAGAAGTTATCTTTTAATGGCTTTGGTTTTCTCTCTAAAATAGAAATAAGGTCATCTGCAGGAAGAAACTTAGAAAGGAGATATTGGCCATTAATGAAACAGTTGTGTATGAAATTGAGAGAGTGTGAGTGGCCAACTGGTGGGTCGTGGTTGAGAAGTTAAAGTGACTCTTGTCAGGGATCTAATGAGCTTCTCTCTAGCCACTTTCAACTTGAAGGTACTAGAACCTTCAGAATATATAGAGATTTAGATATAACTGATATAAATATAATCAGGGTCAGGGTTTTGCTGAGAAGTTGCTGGGGCGTTAAAGGGTTCAGAGAACATACAAGAGAGTGATTATGGTGTTGAGCATATAACTTAAACCAAGTAAGGAAGAAGGACCGTGGGAGAATGAGAGGCCATGAAAAGATGGTTGGTCTGTTGCTTATAAATGGGGTCAGAGGACATTGGAGTCAGTTTCAAAGTGAACCATTCATTGAAAAGTAAATTTTATTTGCATATTTTGAATCATATTCCAAATACACATAAAGAGTCCTCTACTGACTGCATCTACTGAAAGTTTCTAAAATAAATAAATGCAAATGTTTGCATTTGTTCAGATTTGTTCAAATGAAGTATTTTAAATTAAATTTTGGGGGGCTAGTGCTATTCACTCCCAACCATCACATTCCTTGTTGGGTTGTAAGAGCCATGTGCCTTCTGCCAGCTTCTGCCAGTTGTTTGAGTCTCTCTGCCTGAATCCAGAGCCCTCTAATAGCTACAAGGCTTAATTCCATCTGAGACTTTTGCATTAGGCTTGAATAACCACTCACCAAGCTTTGTCACTTGGATGAGTTTTTCAAATACTCTGAGACTCAGTTTCCTCATCACTAAGTGGGGATAATAATATGGACTTTGTTGTAAGGATTAAAGTTAATATATGTTTATCTCCTGCAGAAAACTTGGCATATGTCTATAAATGGTAGATATTGTTAAGATCTTAGGTTTGTTAAATTAATATTTTTAATGTTCATTAATAAAATCTCAGAAACGCATTCTGTCATTTCAAAATTCTGTTTCCATCTCCCCGGCATCAACCATAGGGTTGGCATGTGATAGATTGTTAGGTCATGTTTGCTGAATAAATTAGGAATGAATAATCTTAGTTTAAACACTCTTTTCTCAAGATTCATAAGGGATGAAGAAAAAAAACAACCACCATTTTTGTAGACAGCAGGCTCGTAGTTACTAAGGGAGCAGTACCGTAGGTCACCTTGGCCCCCGTGCTGTAAAGACACCAGCGAAGCTACCCAAGGATCTTACTGCTGTTGTCAGCACCTGACGGACAAGGCACCTGTCTCTCCGAGGTGACATGCCTCTTACCGGTCATGTTGAACAAGCGTGACACAGATGACAGAGACTGGAGCACTTCCACGTTTAATCAGGGCTCACTGTGCTTGAGACAGGGCTGCCTCGGATACGGAGGTCAAGGAGACATTCATATGAGTCTCCTGGGGAACGATTTCCATCTTATTCTCAGAAACCTATAGCTTTGAAATTTCTCTGTACTTTTTATCAACTATAATAGATAATTTTTCTGCTTTTCAATATTTGGAGCATATGAGAGCATGAACTTTTTTTTTCTCAGTGTTTTTTCATCTTGATTGAGACAAAGTTTATAAATCTATCAAGGCCAGGACCCATTGTTCTTCCTTGGGGAGCTTTTAAAAATAATGACTGAAACTGATTGTAACTATCCAATCTGCAGAAGGAATGAATCCGTAAGACCACAGCACCAATTCTTCTTCTTCTTTTTTTTTTTTTTTTGTAGAGACAGAGTCTCACTTTATCACCCTCAGTAGAGTGCCGTGGCGTCACAGCTCACAGCAACCTCCAACTCCTGGCCTTAGGTGATTCTCCTGCCTCAGCCTCCCGAGTAGCTGGGATTACAGGCTCCTGCCACAATGCTTGGCTATTTTTTTTTTTGTTACAATTTGGCTGGGGCTGGGTTCGAACCCACCACCCTCAGTGTATAGGGCTGGCACCCTACCCACTGAGCCACAGCAGCACCAATTCTTTCTGTCAACTAGACCTTCATTTAGTTAATTCTAGCCTCAGAGGTGAGGGTCTGCTTATATCCGCTGTCAGGCTATTGTGCTGTACCCTGAGTCTGTACACCCTAAAGAGATTGGCTTCTCAGTAACATGAAGAACATCAAATAAACTGCATACTCTTAATTTCGACTTTACATTTTGCAGTAATGTTGGTTAGCATAGAGTAGTGGTTCTCAAAGTATAGTCCCAGGACCAGCAGTATCCACACTGTCTAAGACCTGTTAGACTTACAGGTTTTCGAGCTCCCTCCCAGATGTTCAGGGAAACCCAGGGGGCTGAGGTTCAGAGACGCTGGTACCTGCTGAGTTTGAAGGAAACAAACACAGAGCATCTTGAAATGACTGTACGTAGGAATGTTTTTCTCTGTTAGACAAGTGAACTCGTGTGTATTTCTTAAGTTGTTTGTTGACTGGTGATGACCTCAGCCATTTTAAATACTAACTGGGCCCAAGAGAATTCATTATTCTGTATTTACCTTTGGCCGTATTCCCCGCTGCAAACTTTGCATTACTCATTCATTAAGGAAAACAGGGTCTGTGAGAAGTAAAGCTGCTTTTGGTGTATTTGTGTATAATCAGAAACTTGGTGTGATATATTTTAGGTATACTCTGTTAGTGAAGGATTTTAGTTTTCGATATCTTCTGGGAAAAAGAAACTATTATTAGAAATAATGCAGTCTTAAATGATTATATTTGATTATTTAAAATTTGATATACAACAAGCATGGTATACTTAGAAAGGCATGACTTTGGAGTCAATGATTATATGCTTTGAGAAAATTTTCAAAACCTTCTTTGAACTTTGTTTCTACCTCTGAAAAATGGAAGTGAAACTCAACATTTTGTGAAACTTAAACTACATATGAGAAGTATTTTATCAATAGTAATCATTATGGAAGTGTTAGTATATTTTTATACTCAGCAATGCTTTGTTCATATTTCTTTAATTATAATCCTAATTGGTTTCATACCTAAAATTGATAGTTTATAGCTTTTAGCAGGTTAATTATATGATAGTTTATAGATTTTAGCAGGTTAATTATATGTTTTATCATTTGTATACACGAGTAAAAGAAATATTGGATGGGAAAATTAAAATCTAACATCATACAGGCCTATATGGGAGCATCAGACTGTTTGATAGTATTGTATGAAATTAATTGTAACTTCTTTCTTAGAAAAGTTTAACATAATTTTTAGAAATTATAAATCAATACACACTCATCCTAATAAAGAAAAGAAAGTTAATTTCCTCTGTTCCCATTTTACCCCCAACTTGCTTGGTGTGAAGTCTTCCACACGCATCCTCTTATAAATGCATGCTCCGTGTTCTCACGGATGTATGAAAACACGTGAACAGCCAGCCAGTTTGTGTCAGTAAGTGAGGTAGGCAGGCCCTGGTAGGTCAGCTGTGGAACCCCAAAAGCAGTAAGAAACAGAAAATAGATGTACAAAACGGTGCTGTGTTAAGAAATTCCTTGACTAGTGATTGGTGGAGCCTTGTGTGCTGAAGGGGCCCCTCTTGGAGCCTAAATTTGAAAAGGCAGTGGGGTCATGTTCTTGCTCTTCTGCCCTGGTAGGCTCCTCGCTCATCACACGTGATAAAACTGCCAAACGCAAACGCCGTATCGCTCTGAGGAACTAGAGAGCTGGTGGGAACTGTGTCCACCCCTGCGGCTCCCAGATTTTGTGTTTGTCTTTGCAAAGCTCAGTTGCCTATTAGGTAGTAAGTCAAAGTGAAACTTAAACGGTCTCTAAGTTGCTCTCTCAACTTCTGAATGCAGAGCATTCATTTTCATTTCTTACTCCTTCAGTGAAAAGTTGTCATTCTATTCATATTTCTCTGTCATTTGCTTTTTCCCAATAATTTATAATACATAATAGTTATCAGTCCAGGTCAATGAAGAGAGGTATGCCTTTTTTTTAAATATTAAGCAATAATAATAATACTAATGCAAAGGAAGTAACATTCACATTGTCAGATAAGAGTATGTCTGTTATAGAGTGCTTTGACTCTGAGGTTCAGTATTTTTTTTTTTTTTTGTTAAGAAATGGACCCTTGCTTCATCACCCAGGCTGGGGTATAGTGGCGCCATCTTAGCTTACTGCAGCCTTGAACTCCATCACTCAAGTTATCCTCCTGCCTCAGCCTCCTAAGTAGGTAGAACTACAGGTTTGTTCCACCAGACCTGGCCAATTACTATTATTTTTTTGTAAAGGCTGGTCTTGAACTGCTGGTCTCAAGCAGTTCCCCCCCTTGACCTTACAAAGGGCTGAGATTATAGGTCTGAGCCACTGCACCCAGCCAAAATATGGCATTTTTAATATACACATGGTATTCCATAATGGAGATATTTACACTGTGGGCTATAATATATATTTTTGTATATATGTCTATGATTATACAAAGGCTGCCTGGAAGTATCCAGCGTGTAATATGACATACAGTATTAACAATGGCTGGCTTTCTAGACAGTCCTCATAGTCAGGACTCCCTGAGATGTGTTTACTGTGTCAATTGTTATGTGTACTTTTGATTTGAATAGATATTGTCAGTTTTCTTTGAGAAAACATAACAATTCATATTTCCATTGCCAGGAAGTTTATTTCTCCATGCCCTCATCAGTACAACTGTAATTATTCATTTTAATTTTTATTAGTTGAATGAATAAAATCAGGATCTTCATGATAACTTTAATTTGAAACCCTCTGGTGACTATTGAAGTTGAATGTCCTTGTGTATTTATTAGCCTCTTCTGAAAATTGTATGAATACTTTGTATCTTAGGAATACTAAAAAATTACCTAAGTCATTGTGGGCTGCAATTATCTTTTAATTTTATGACGTTTGCTATCTAAGATGGATGTAAAAGATAGATGATTGATATATTGTTAAATTATTTCTTGTGTTTTATAACTTTTCTGTTACTTTAGAAAGTTTTGCCCAACAATAATAATAATGTTATTCTAAATTTCCTTCTAGTAATAAATTTACTTTAATTTTTACATTTAAATTTTTCATCTAGCTGGAGTTTATTTTTTAACGTGGTATAAAGTAGAAATTGAGTTTTGTTAAATTTCAAGATGAATGATCACATATACATGTATATTCCAGAGTTATTAATTAAACAAATTATCATTTTCCCACTAAATTGAAATTCCATTTTTGCCATCTATTATATTCCCATTTGAATGTGGATCTACTTCTGGGTCTTTTGCATCCACTTTCAATTGCCATTTCACAAATTATCACAACACCAATTTATTAGTACATAGTTTAATAGATCCGAAATCCAGGCACAGTGACTGACTACTTTGTTCACATTCTCAAAGGCTAAATTAAGATGTGAGTCAGGGTGATTTTTCACAGGCAACTCTGGGAGCTGCATTTCCAGCCTCTGTTCAGTTTTAATTCAGTTCCTTGCAGTTGTAGGACTGAGGTTTCCATTTCCCTGGTTGGCCGTCAAATGCTGCTCTCAGCTGTTAGAGGCTGCTGGTATCCATTTTGGGGGGTTTCATTTAATTTGCTAAATTCTCATTGAGTTTTTGCCCTCTCACTCTCATTTTTAATACCCGTAAGTGAAATTGGTCTATACTTTTCTTGTGACAATTTTAAAAGGTTTACTCATCTATTTTGGTACATATTGATATTTACATAATATGCTGGTGATTGGTGACAAATGATTACTTACAATGAAATTTTTCTTTCTGCCAGACAGTTGCCTTGCTGTAAAATTGTGTTGTTAAGTTGGGTGTGTATAGCATACATGTTTTTGTTAATCCCATACTCAATCTCTCTCTCCTGGTGTTAGTATTTATTAAGAGTCTTTGTTTAGGATCTGTCATCATATTAATAAACATTTAAATTATAGGTAAAATTCTGAGGCTAATGAATTAAAGCAAAGTGTCTGTTGAAATGCATTCTAACTGTAAATGTCCACACAATGTTGGCTGCAAGTTGCCAACCTCAGCCCAGGAATATTTAGACTTTTTAAACTGATTTTTGTGGGGCGGCACCTGTGGCTCAGCCAGTAGTGTGCCAGCCCCATATACTGAAGGTGGTGGGTTCAAACCCAGCCTGGGCCAAAGTACAAAACAACAACAACAAAAAATATTCCTGGGCATTGTGGCAGGTGCCTATAGTCCCAGCCACTCGGGAGACTGAGGCAAGAGAATCACCTAAACCCAGGAGTTGGAGGTTACTGTGAGCTGTGTGATGCCACGGCATTCTACCAAAGTTGATAAAGTGAGACTCTGTCTCTACAAAATAATAATAATAATAATAATTTTGTGGTGCTTTTTCATCACTAATCAGCTGTGGAATTTATCATCATCCAAATGTTCATACAGTAGTAGTTTGCTCTTAACCTAAATTTGGTAATGAAGATTTTAATAAGATATAAGTAAATAAGGTTTTTTTTTCTTTTTTCAGTGAAATATTGTCTTTCTACCTTTAGGGATAGAGATCACTTAAAATATTTAGTATTTAGTTCTAAACATTCTTTCTGGTTGTAAGTAATCATCCCTTAACTTTAAGCACTGGTTGTTTGTGTCTTTAAAAGGTTTGTTTTCCTCGATTTTCAAGACGAGGTTCCAATTATTGGCAGAGTATCCAGTCAAAAAAGAACAGGATCATTTGGTTTTATCAGCGAAAACTACGACAAGTCAGCTTTTTGAGGCATGGACTAAATCTTAGAATTATGAATGATGTTCCTGAAAAACTCTAAAAATTCTCTACATTGAGTTCTTAATTTGTGCTTTTGTCTCCTAAGTTGCTGGACTTACTCTTGGGACAGTTGAGAAGGGAGTGTTGCAATCCTCAACTGGTTAGTTCCCTGGCAACCTCTCCAGTTAAGAGCAGAGTTACTAAAGCTGAGTTGTGACCGGGTGGTGGAATGTGAGGCAGAGTTTAAGAAATTAAACATAGATGAGTAATTGGGTATAATTATTAGTATCAGTACTGTGCACACATATTCTCAAATGATACTTATGAATAAGTATAGTAGCTCAGAGAAGTTTCCAGAAAATCACAACAGTAGTTAACCCTTCCTTTGCACTATGAGTGACACATTGTTCTAAGGCAGTGGTTCTCAACTTTCCTAATGCCTCCTAATGCGGTGACATGAGTTCCTCATGTTGTGACCCCCAAGCATAAAAAATGATTTTCGTTCTACTTCAGAACTGTCATTTTGCTACAGTTAAGAATTGTAATGTAAATATCTGATATGCAGGATGTATTTTCATTGTGACAAAGGGGTCGCGACCCACAGGATGAGAACCACTGTTCTAAGGGGTTTGTATACATTACTTTTTTATCCTCACAATACCCCTTTGAGTTGTTTTAGCTGAGAAATGGAGGAGCCAGGAATTGATGTTGGCATCTGAATATGTCACCACTATACTGCTCGGTCGTCTTGTAAGTCCACTAGGAGACAAAACAAGGCTTTTCTGAAAGTGTCTTTCAACCTTGGAGAAGTGGTTTCTTCCTGTTTATAAAGGCAGCATAATAAAATCACAAGATAAATGTGAGTACTTCTGTTTTCTCAAACTTAGATCTTACGTTCATATTTCTAATGGAAGGAAAGTCAGGCTGAGTCATGAACAAGGAAAAGGAATGTTTTTGTTTCCCCTTTTCTATCTCTTTTCTATAAAATTCAGAGATCAACAGACATTGTTTGATCATCTAACTTTGGCCGTGCACTAGACAGGCACATGGAGAAGAATTGGTTATGTCCTTGACTTTGAAGAGCAAAGCCACCTGCAGCCCACCTTGGTCAGTGCAGGGCCTGAGTCTTGCTCAGGATTGTAATGAGAGCAGAGCAGAGTCCCTTACACATCTGCTGTGAGGACTCTTTTCAGTCTCCCTCACTCTAAAGTCAAGTAAAACAGTCTAGAGCTGTGTTTTTCAACCTTTTTTATCTCACAGCACACTTGAAACCACAGTTAAATTTCCATGGCACACTTAAATTATGTTGACTAAAAAAAGGTGAAAAAAAGGAATATACTCACTGTGCTTAGAACTTCTTTCAAAAATAGTTAATGATCTCTAAAAATTTTCGTGATGCTCCTAAGATCCTCTCATGGCATCCTAGAGAATGAATGGGGGCTGGTGTGGTAAGTGGATGATCCCGTTTATCAGCCCTCTGGAAAAATAGGTCACCATTTGCAAAGGTGCAGAGCTTCCACTGTGCTTTGCAACCTCCCTGTTAAGTCACTGGGGTAATAATTAGATTACATGTTCATGGACCTCATTCTAGATCCTTTGCATCCGAATCTTCAAGGAAGAGGCCTAGGAGATTGTGATTAATAGGGGCCCCCAGTGCTGCTTAGCTGGGGAGTTTGGGCAACACAGGACAAGAATACAGTTTGGTCATCAGTATTTGTTTATTCAACTCGTTGTTGAAATGAGTTTTGGAGAGCATGGTTGAAGGTCACTTGATCTCTTTCTGAGTGTTTTATTTTCTATTTGCATTCTACTTAGTGACTGTTGCTTCTCAGCTACCAACAGGTGCACTGGACTGAGCATTTACTTAAACTTGTACAGCTTTCTTTAAACTATGTTTGGACCTAAGCCCAATATACAGGGTTCCCAACCTTGACTTATTGAAACACTCAAGGAGGAAAGTGGTGAGCAGAATGAACATCTACTGTTTGTTAGTTAAAACGGGTGAACTGAACTGCAAAAAAGCAGGGTTGGAGTCAGGAGCCATTGTGAAAAGGTCTTGACATTTGTTAATAGGTGAAAATGTATGTCCAGAATCCTGTTTTTCTTTTAATAGAAACTGATCATCAACATTTTATATGAAATTGTTTCTGTTTTTAAATGTTGGTTTTGTGTATATATCCGTGTGTGTGTGTGAATTAAAACAATGTTTTTGCCTACACCATCACCAGAATTCTATCATTGGATAGAATTTTGATTAAGGGCTATTGGTTTGTGAAATCTAGATTAAGTCATCTCTAATCATAACCTTAAGATATGATTCATGATGATTCTTGATGAAATAGGACTTACTCTGACTTGCTTTTCTTTCATATCTTAAAGAAACTTTGCCAAATATTTTCATAAAATGTTACTAATCACAGAGATTTCTCTACGTATCAACATACCTTTAACTCTGCTGAGGTAAACAGAGAAAGAATGAAAGGCGTTTTCTCTGGCCCTGGTGGGAATATGATGCCCCCCCCTTTGACTTCAAGTCCACTGTTTTCTTTCAGCGATTTTCTACCATAGTAAAATCCTGTTTCCTTCTTTTTTTTTTAATCTTTCATTTCCAAAGGTTGAAAATATTCTTTCTGTTTATTTGTCTTACAAAAAAATCTGTTGGATGAAAACAACTGGAAAGATCTTTATGGAGAGACTTTACCTTTAGTGCTCTGTAGAACAAATATCTTCCATAGCAAAGGCCTTCTGTGTATGGCATTGTTGATTGAGGGAGGAAGAGTTAGAGAGGGAAATTTTGTTTTGAAATTTTAAAAAATTCAATTGACAAAAATTATATATATTCTCTTTGTGGTGAATAGTGTGATGTTTTGGTTCATGGATGCAGGGTGGAACGTCTAAATCAAAACTAACATTGCCTTACATACTTTTCTGTCGTGAAAAGTTAAATCTACTCTCTTAACAGTTTTCAAGTGTGCAATTGAATATTGCTAATAACATTGCCATTGTGATACACCGTAGATCTCAAGAGAATGTATGTCTCCTGTCTGGCTGAAATTTTGTGCTCTGTTGGAGTTTATTTTCTGCATCTGTCACTTTCACTTTCAATTCGGGTAGAGCCACAAACTATCAGTGTCTTTCAAAAGTACAGAAAGCAACGCATTAGTGGTCCTTGAAACGAAGTCAGTGGATCCTGACTAGTATTCTATGAGAGAGAGGGAAGAAAATCCTAACATGTGTTGAAGCGGTGAGGGTAAAAACTGTCCTGTAGAATTTCTGTTTCAGTTACACGTGTCTGGGTAAATTCTAGGCTGCCTCATAGGATGTATTTCTCACTGGATGGCAGGTAACACATTTTGCAAGCGTCTAAGCTGCAGTGACTAAGTAGCTCCTTGCTCATTCCTACTCGATATAAAAGGGTTACAATTTTAAACTGGATATTTGGAAGGGTCCTCAGGGTATGTTAACTACCTCTCCTAAGCCTTCTGGATGATTTTTTGGGAGAGGGGCGGAGCTAAAGGGAGTCATTATAGGATGGTGAGCTGACCTGATCAGGAGGGTAGGAGGGCAACTTTCCTTGGCCTGGGAGCAGCTGCAGCCAGCACCAGTTCTGTTTTCACCAAAACTCCTTGGGAAAGATAAGGAGGGCGGGAGAGGGCGGCATGAACATAAATGGAGCGCCCAGTTAGAGACAGGCAGAGTCACAGAGAAGAGGACCCACGTGGACTCTGGCAAGGAAGTGCTTTCCGGTCGTGTGGAATTGTTTCTGGGGAACTGAGTGACCTGGGGAGACCGTGCTCTTCACCGTGTGTGCAATGAGCGGCCCATCCTGCGAGCAGCAGGTGCGTCTGCTGGTGTGAGCGACGGTCAGGCATGCCGCACTTCCCCGCAGGTTAACTCCTCTGGCATTGGTCCTGTATTTGCATTCTCAAAAAATTGTATTCTGAAATTTTAAAAAGCATAAATTTAAAAATTCTAAAAGTGGAATTCAGATGGTCGTATGAGACCACGGCCACTAGACGGACACACGTTCAATTTCATTTCAAATGAAAACTTGCCTTTATAGGTTCCAGAAATAAATCAAATGATGCCGATTTCAACCCTTTAAAAAAATCTATCACATTTGCCATGGCGGTCACCACATGTGCATGGTGTGAAATGCGTGAAAAGTTCTGCATTTTCGGTTGTCTTTGCTTCACTATCTATGTCCTTATTCTGGAGCAGATTTGTGGATCTGTTCTAAACTACCGTTAATAACTCAAGCTGTCATTATGAGTTATAGATTTAAAGGACTTAGCGAAGTTAAAATCAGACTTTTTCAGAGATAGGATTTTAAAAATTATATTTAAAGGCTGGGTGTGGTGGCTTATGCCTGTAACCCTAGCACTTTGGGAGTCTGAGGCAAGTGGACTGCTTGAGCATAGGAGTATGAGACCAACCTGAGCAAGAGCAAAATCATGTCTCTACTAAAAAAAAAAAAAACTAGCTGGGCGTTGTGGTGGGCACCTCTAGTCCCAGCTACTCGGGAGGCTGAGGCAAGAGGATCACTTGAGCCCAAGACTTTGAGGTTGCTGTGAGCTATGATGCTACAGCACTCTACTGAGGGTAACAAAGTGAGACTGTCAGAAAAAAATGATAATAATAAAAAAGGTATATTTAAAAAGTGTTATTTTGGCTAATCTTTATAATAAGTATAAATAATTTTTGTAAATTTGTATAAAGTTAAGGCATATGAGTGCTATTCTGTCATAAGGATGTGTTGTGTAGTGGTAAAGGGGGTTCCAAGGTAACCCAAATAGCATACATTGTATTCTTTAAGTAATTCTTCATCTCCCACCTGCCCCCTCAACCAATCCTCCTACATCTACAAGGACTATTCTCCCAGACTCCAAACAGCAGAGATCTGATAGGGACAATATTTTTTCTTGTTCTCATCATTACTATAAAACTGATGATTGACTTTACAGATATTTTCTCCTATTGATAACAGAATCCATCTATTTTGGGTCCAATATCCACGTGTAAATCCATACACTCTTAAGCTTTTGTATTATTGCCATTAAAAATGACTTTTTGCCCTTTATTTATTTTTATTAGACTGTTTTACATGCATACACTTTTTAAATATCTTTTGGATTTTTAAAAGATTATTATTTGTAATTCAACTTACTTTTTTGTATTTGCAGTGATAAAGTGATTTTACTAATTCTAATCTCTTGGCTTAAGGACCAATGTATGGTAACAGGTGTGCTAACAAAAATGGATTATTAAAAATATTGATTTGTGAGAATTACTAGAAAGCAATTGGATCAAATCTTCCTGTGCTGCTTGGAAATGAGTTGTGATTTCAGATTCGTCAAAAGCAGAAACAATTTTATGTCCTTAGAAGGAAGAAACTTTTTTTTTTTTTTGGAGATAGAGTCTCAAACTGTTGCCCTGGGTAGAGTGCCATGGTGTCATAGCTCACAGCAACCCCCAACTCGGTCTTAAGGGATTCTCTTGCCTCAGTTTTTCTACTTCTAGTAGAGATGAGGGGGTCTCACTTTTGCCCAGGCTGGTCTTGAACTGATCAGCTCAAGCAATCCCCCCGCCTCGGCCTCCCAGAGTGCTGGGATTACAGGCTTGAGCCACTGTACCCAGACAGGAAGAAATTATTAATTGCTGATTAAACTTTACAGAAAATAATGAATCGATGTATTATAAACACAAAATAAAGCTTAGGAAGGAAGCAAGCTTAAATAATTTGCCCAGACTGTTTCAATGTTTTCAATATTATTTTGCATCGCATTAAATGCTAAACCCTGAGCTTCTGAAGAATGGGATCAAGGTCTTAACCAGCTCTGTATTTCCATCCTAGGGTAGCAGCCAGCATATAACCCAAATTTTCTTCAGGTAAAGTCTGTGGACACCTGACTTAGATTTACTTCAGGAATTTTGTTAACTATTCAATCAGGACTCACTCCAAGATTTACTAAATGAGATCTCCAGAAGTGAACTGCAACCCAGTATGATCGGTAAATGCATGCACACACTTGCTCACATGCGTGTTACTTGCTAGGTAAAGTTTTCTGGGGCATCCACTAAGTGCTAGGAACACTGGATACAAAGATAAATGAGGCACATTAACAGGTAACAGCTGAAATTGTTGAGTCAGAAAGATTTACTTTGAATCAGCCTCAGCTACTCACATATGAATGTTAACAAGTTACTTTACCTCTCTGAGTTTATTTCCTCTTTTGTAAAACAGAAATAATGTCCACACCATAGGACTGATATTAATTATATTGATATTAAATAAGATAATGTACATAAAGAGTTTGTAAAGTGCTTGGAATATAGTGTGCTCTTAATAAATGTTACTTTTTAAAAATTTTTTTTAACAAGGTCACATTCCAGGTAGAACTGAATTTCTTGGAAACCTTAGAAGGAAACTAAGGGATTATGTATCAGTTAAATTTCATTTTGCAACAAAGTGCTCCAAAACTTGATGATGTGATATTTACTGACTTACAATATGGTGGGTCAGTGGGTCAGCAATTTGGGCTGAGCTCCGCTGGGACAGCTTAGATGTCTCGTTTGTGTCATCTGGGCACGTCCCCTGTTGGTGACCAGCTGGCAGTCAGTGGTCTCATCCATATCCTGGCAGAGACAATTGTAGTAAGTGGATCACCAGGGTCTGGCTGCTGCAGGGCTCCCGAGAGCAGCGAGAGAGCAGCCCCCAAGGAGAAAGCAATTTCACGCCTCTGCTCACCTCATGTTTGTGAGTGTTTATTAGCCAACCACAGCCCAAGGCCAAGGCCAGGTTCAACCAGCAGAAAAAGAGTCCACCTGTTGATAGGCCAAGGTTATGCGTGCAGAGATGGGAAGAGTCTGTGGCTGCTTTTATATTTTGCACAGAATGGATTTTATCAATGGCTTACTCTCTATCAGGCTTTCAGCTGGGTGATTTTATATGTCATTTTTTAAATCTCTGTGACAATTTACTGACAAGCATTGCATTATTACCCTTGCAAAGACGAGAAAACAGATGATCAGAGAAGTTAAGAGATTTATGCACATGAAGCCCAGGTTGTTTGCTTTGGGTTATGGAGTGGCCTGTTAGGTGCTGTCTTTTGTTACTTACATGATCAGATGAGGCAGAAGATGAATGCTTTATTTTAAAAAAGGTTTGGTATACTCTGGTTTCTCTTCAGATCGCATAAATCTTTCGCCTTTTACTAAAAAAAAGATTTGGTTACAATAGATGTCCAAAGACTAGTTTTAATTTCTCACTAGTGGTTCAACATTGGGTCCTGTATTTGGTATAGAAAAAAAGTTTAAATTTCACTATGTTGAAGACTTTCCAGAAACTTACAGGAAGTGTGTGGTTTGTTGATTGTTTTCTGCCAGATCGTCTATACCACCTGGATCTCACTGTGGTTTGGACATGACCCACCCTCTTCCATGGGCCAGATGTCACTGGCGGCGCCTTACCGGTCGCACAACCCGGGAGGATGAGGAGCGGCCCTACGGCTACTTCTCCCTGCTTGCCTGCGGGGGCAAGTCCTCGCAGACCCCCAGACTGGCAGGAAGGCACCGGATTGTTGTTCCCCACCTCCAGCCCTTCAAGGACGAGTATGAGAAGTTCTCTGGAGCCTACGTGAATAACCGAATACGAACGACAAAGTACACACTTCTGAATTTTGTGCCAAGAAATTTATTTGAACAATTTCACAGGTACTTTTATTTTAGGAATAAAAAAAAATAGAACAACTTAGAATTCTTTTTGTCATTCCAGTTGATATGTAAAACTTTTCATTTTCATAACACTGTGTGTTACTTAAGCCTAAGACCTGTGGCATCGTCCTTGACCCTTCTAGAGTCTGTTGTGAACAGACATAGCATTTAGGGTTGGTGTGATGCTATGTACGACCCTGTGTGACCCTATGTGTGCATGACCATATGGTATGACCCTATGTGAACAGACATAGCATTTAGGGTTGGTGTGATGCTTTCTCTTTACCAGAAAAGATATTATTACTCTCATGTTGAATTAGGAAACAAGTTCTGATTCAGTCAGTGCCATTTCAATGACAGTAGCAGCCCAGGGGCTACATCCTTGGGGCTCTCACTCCAGCTGTGGTGTTCTCCCCACTTCAACCACATGACTCTTTATTTTCAGATGCCCCTGACTTGGTAATATGGGAAAGAGAGCTCCAAGGCAATGCAGATGTGGCCTGCTCTTAGGGGACGCGTGACATAATTCAGCTTACTATCATTTATTGACCCTCTCCTATGAATTTAGGCTCTGAAGGAAATTCAGTAAGTGCTGTTCTTTTCCTTATGGAGTTTTCAGTTGGGCCAAAGATGTTGGTTGGTGTATACAATCAACAGAAAGGCACAGTGGATGTGATGAGTGCTAGAAAGTGCTACCAAGGCTGCCACAGGGGCTCACGCCTGCGATCCCAGCACTCTGGGTGCTGAGGCAGTGGGTCGCTTGAGTTCAGGAGTTCAAGACCAGCCTGAGCAGGAATGAGACCCATGAGACCCCCATCTCTACTATGGGGGAAGAGAATCACTTGAACCCAAGAGTTTGAGGTTGCTGTGAGCTGTGACTCCAAGGTGCTCTACCAAGGGCGACAAAGTAAAATTCTGTGTCAAAATAAATAAACAAATGCTATCAAGTGAAAGGAAATCTCAAAACTATAAATAATTAACACTAACTGGAGTAATAGAAAAGGCAGTGGTATTTGAATCAAATGTGGAGGTGGGTGAGATTTTTAAGGCAAAGGTGAGGCCAAAAGCATATTTCGTGAGGGGCTCTTCTAGAATTTGAACTTTACCTTGGAAGTGAGAATAATGTGATCTAAAAATTTGTACCCTCACATTAATTTGAAATTCAAAAAACCCCAATGCCTGGTTCAGGTGGAGGAAGAAGTGTGAGTGAAGCCTGAAAGCGGCAGCTTAGGAGATGAGCTTGACACCTGGACGTCCCCTCTGAGGCCCACGTGGCATCTGGGCTGGGGGCCACAGGACGTGAAGTCAGGCATAAGGGTCCGGCCCACCAGAGGGATCTTGATGTCGGGGCAGTGGGTTGAGACCCACTTCTTCAGGCTGTAGGCACGATTCTGAACAGAGGAATGACGTGACTTTTGTGCTTCCCTGCGAAGGCCGTGTGGTGGTTAAGTAGGTGGCAGGGCTGAGAGGCAAACTGAAGGCAGAGAGGACATTTACAGAGAAGCCGTGTGACCTGGTGCATCGCAATGGGACCTGGATTTGGAATGATGTGGGAATGAAGAGAAGGATAACCCGTCACAGATAGTGTGAATTTGATGTGAGGAATGACATAAAAGGAGGAAATGACGTGAGCATGCTGGGCTGTGTGATCAGAAGGATTCATGGGAGTAAGAGTTTAAAGGAGTTTGTTTTGTCTTTGTCAGTGTTGCGTTTGAGGCTAATGAGAGTCTAGAGGTCCTCAGCATTCATCGTTCATTCTACATACATTCAGTTCATCATTCTGTGTGCAGTTACCCAATAGTGGCTGTGGACTTGTTGAACCAGTGACTTTGGTGCTGTGGGTGTTTCTCCTGGAGTCTGCAGTGCACGGATGGAATAAGAATCTGACACTTGAGCAGAGTCCTGAGCTAGAGCTGTAGGTTTGGATGGGGTCCACATGCAAATAATTGAAGCCGTAGAAATAAAGTAAAAGGAATTGAAGGTGAGGAAGAAAGAAGTGTAGTGTAGTTTTGAGACATTTTATTATCAATGGGAAAATATGTAATAAAAATTCAAGGGCCTATGCAAGATTGAGATTCTGTTTTTTCTTTTAAGGAAAAGGATGTCTCAAACTTGCCTTGTGGCCAAAAATAAAGAATCAATGGAGAAGTATTTGACCATGTAAAATAGAAAAATGGAAGGGGATTGAAGACACTGGTTCTGAATAGCATAAAACAAAGGGTAGAGGGTTAATCTAAAGAAGGAAAAACGAGGCTTTTCTCCTTATTTGGAGGCGTAGTTGAATCTAGCATTGGGACACACAAAAGTCTAGAGCAGTGATTTTCAGCTGGTGTTCGGTGGCACAGTGTTGTGCCTGGGAGGACCTCAGGTGTGCAGAGATGAATTTTCAGAAGTGCAAAGCACAGTAAGTATGTTCCCTTTTTTACTGTTTTTTTTTTTTTGATCAACATAATTTAAGTGTGCTGTAGAAGTTTAACTATAGGTTCAAATGTGCCGTGAGATAAAAAAAGTTGGAAAACACTGGGCTACAGGGGTGATTTTTTTTTTTAAATAACACATTACTTCTGATTTTTTTCTAAATTTTCCTGAACTTTTAAAAGAAAAGACTATTTCCTATCATGATTTTTGTCAGATATAATATAGCTGGACTATCCCATTGCAATATTATGATTATGTATTTAATACTTTAATACATAGTATCTCATATTTCTTAAAGTCTGACACCAGCCACCTGTCCGGGAGGGAAATTAATAGTTCGTTCAGATTTGTTATATTTTGCTAGTTCTCCTTTCTACAGCATACAAAATCAAGTAATAAACACAGGAAAACACAGTGAGGTAGGATGTTCTCTTCCGACCGCAGTCTCTGAAGTGACTCGCTGACCCCCCTGTCCTGTGTTTGGTTGCAGAGCCGCCAATCTGTATTTCCTGTTCCTAGTTGTCCTGAACTGGGTGCCTTTGGTGGAAGCTTTCCAAAAGGAAATTACCATGCTGCCCCTGGTGGTGGTCCTTACAATTATTGCAATTAAAGATGGCTTGGAAGATTATCGAAAATACAAAATTGACAAAAAGATTAATAATTTAGTAACTAAAGTTTACAGCAGGTAAGTGTATTGGGAGCATTGCTATAGTATACATTTGTATCATTTAGAAACGTGAAGAATATTACTTTTTTTTTCCTAGATATTACCTGGACTGTATTTGTATTGTTGATTTTTGTTATTGTTTTTGTTAGTATTCTTCTTTTCAAATAATATTTCTGAAAGTCCTACAGTAGCCAGGCACGGTGTCTCACACCTGTAGTCCTAACATATTGGGAGGCTACGGTGGGTGGCTCTTCTGAGCTCAGGAGTTCAAGACCAGCCTAAGCAAGAGAGAGAGACCTGTCTCCCTAAAATAGCCAGGTGTTGTGGCGGACACCTGTAGTTCTAGCTACTGGGGAAGCTGATGCAAGAGGATCACTTGAGCCCAAGAATTTGAGGTTATTGTGAGCTATGATACCATGGCACTCAACCCCAGGGCACAGAGTGAGATTCTGTCTCAAAAAAAAAAAGTCCTACAGTGAATTTAATTCGTGGGTCAGAGGAAAACAAAACTGAATAAGCCATTGTCAACCCAGGAGTTGACAAAAGCAAAAGCTTCTATAACTCCTGTATAAGTGGAATCGGAAAAAATTAAACTTTCAACCATAGGAAGGAAAGAAGCAGATTTTAATCCTAGACGAATTTAATTTAAGATTAAAAAGAGGCTGGGATATGAAAAATAAGAATGAATAGGAGCTGTTGTAGAAAACAAGTGAAGATAACTTGGAAAAGGATTGAGAAAAATGGAGAAGAGTGTTCTTTTTTGTACACAAAACCAGAGGTATCCCATTGCAGCTACAAAGGGTGTGAATGAAAGAAGTCTTTTCAGGGGCACATTTGCTGTGCTGGAGTGTCACAAGTCACTTCTGCCACCACTTGTCAGGGCCCTAGGCTGGCCAGGTCTCGCCCGGCTTAACTAGGTTCCGGACGCGGACCGCTAAGTTACCTTGCTCAGGTTCAGTTTCTCTTAGGGGCCTGAGGGTTATCTACTTTAGCTGGAGAGAGAGAGAGAGAGAGAGAGAGAAGGAAAAGCAGTCTTCTTAGAAAGATAGATCTTAATCTTTAGCAGAGCTTGATGATCTTCAGCAGAGAGACGCCATGCTAGGGTTCTGCAGGCAGGAGAGGAGACAGAGTCAGAGTAAGCGGGTCCGTGATAGAATGCGCATGCTCCCGACTGCCTTCTCCTCCAGCCTAATATAAGTCTGATCTCGTGCCGCTCAGCACCACAGGTGTAGAGACTGCCAATTAACCACTGCTCTCATCTCGCGAGCTCTCATGCTTGTTAGGAGAGCCAAATCCCTCTCTATGCCCTTTCCACCCAGGTGTTCCATTATTGAGATCTATAGGTATTTCTTAGAACTCTCACTCCTCCTAGCCAGAGGCTATATGGGCTGCAACACTGGAGACTTATAGTTCCAGTATTTATGAAGTGGAAAGTCCGTGTAGTCAAGAATAAACTCAATTCAGGTGAGTTTTGAACTGTAGTGTACATTATCAATGTAAGTGGCCCCTGGGTTTTTAATGCTTAGACGTAAGGTAATACTTAGTAAACAGTATGGACAAGCTAACTTGCCTTCGGTCTTCTGTGAGCCAAAGAGGAAAAGGTTAGGGAGGATTTCTCTGAGGAGTAATATTTGATCTGGAATCTGTAGATTCTGAATTTTGTTCATTATTGGAATTCTTCAGTGGCTTTCACATTTGTTTTAAAAGTCTATTAAGAAAACAGGGGAAAGGACTTTTTTTTCTCCTTTTTTGAGATGATGTGAGATTTGAATAATAGTATGTCTATAGTTTTCATTTTAAATTCATAGAACATGTTGTCACAACAGTTTTCCCAATAATGTGAGTGCTTATCATATCCCAGGGATAGAGTGGCAAAATGTTGGTATAGCCTCTATCCTCAGAAAAAAAAAAATCTATAAGAAATAATATTTTACAATGATTATATGACAAAGACCAGATTTTGACCAATTTTAAGATTACTCAGCTAACGCCAAATTTAGCAAAGAATGCTTAGTATACATGCACACACACATATACATATATACATGTTTGAATATACATTCTTATACATAAATAATCACTGAGTTTTAGTGCTAGTTTAGAGTTGGTAATGTATGTTCATTTACTTTTCTAAGTTCTAAAAGATTAAAATCCTGATTTTCCCTTTTAGTAACTATGTAGCCTTGGGCAAAGTGCTTAAGCAAACACTTAAGTTTCTTCCTTTGTTATAAATATAATATTTTAATAAAACTTACTGGGTTGCACCCGGTCTTTTCAAAGTGCTACATAAAAGCCATTATGATTATTGTAGGTTAATAGTGACTATTAGCTAAAGTTTGTCACACCATCAAGTCATTTAGTTGACATTTCAGAACTCTTTTATAACACTGTTCTTTTTTAAAAATATTAAAATTGCCTAATGGAAGGGCTAGAATAGCATTTGTCAGGAGTTTTTCTAGATATAGTCCAGATCTATTTTAGATGATTTTCATATAAAGAGGAAATGCAACATTACTGTCAATTGTGTAAGGTCTATTCCAAATTATCACCTTGTGATTGTGTTTTATAATAGATTCAGCTAGCTTTATGTCTTTTTATCAATATTCCATGTAATTTTCTTTCCATTTAGTGTTGTAGAAGAAAAAAATGCTTTTGTTCCCCTCCCTAAAATAAAAGTTTTTGGAATAGTTATTATATGAATATAAAAAAGACAGGATATAAAACAATGCCTTGTTGATTTAAATATGCTAACTTAATTTCCTGTGAAGTATGAAGAAATCAATTTAGAAAATAAATTTGCTTATTTTAGAAAAATTTGCTTATTTCTAGGCAAATTTAGGATGAAAGTATAGAGCTATCAAATTTAGCAAGTGTTCGGAAGAAGCATGTTAACATTTCTATGTAGATAATTTGGTTCTTATTAGGAATAAATGGTCTTTCACAAAGTGCTTAATTTTCTGTGGGAAAGTATCATTTGCGACAACAAAACTAGTTTAGAAATTAATCATTTAAACTCAGTTAAGCCCCAATTACATCAGAATGAACTATTAAAATAGGTCTTGAGACCTGACTTTCTTAAGATTGCCTTTAAATTAGGAGCCATTTGTAAGGTTTATAGGTTTGTTTCAAGGTAACAGGAAGTATCTTAAAAATAAGACTATTAATATTTCAACAAATTTGAGTGCTTAACTATGTAGTAGACACTGAGAGATTTATAGATTAAAAAAAAAATTGATACAGTGTCTGCCCTGAAAGAACACATAATGTTTTCTGACTTTTAAAAGTAGCCATATTTGTTGATATTAAAAGTTTCAAAATACTAAGCTGGGCGCAGTGGCTCATGCCTATAATCCCAGCACTCTGGGAAGCCAAGGCAGGTGGATTGCCTGAGCTCAGGAGTTTGAGACCAGCCTGAGCAAGAACAAGTTCCCATCTCTAAAAAAAAATAGCTGGGCATTGTGGTGGGCTCCTATAGTCCAAGCTACTTAGGAGGCTTAAGTAAGAGGATTGCTTGAGCCCAAGTGTTTGAGGTTGCTTCGAACTGTGACACCACACCATTCCACCGAGGGCAGCAAAGTAAGACTCTTGTCTCAAAAAAAGAAGAAAAAAAAAGTTTCAAACTACTAGCTAATGTTAACATTTTAGAATTATCTCATAAATGCATACAATTTTTAGATTCTTAGAATGGGCCCAAATATTGGTGTCACCTTACGTGTGACATTTTACCAAGCAGTGGTTGTTTAAACTTGACTTTGTAATGCACAATTACACCACATTTTATTTGGTGCTCATCAGAAGGAAACTTGTTGGCAGTAAACTCTATTACTCGGGAGAGTGAGTTTCGAAGCTTCCTGCTGTATTTCAAAAGCCAGGGCCATAGAGGAGGAGTGTCCTTGAACAAGTTACTAAAGAGAAGGCTGGAAAGACCAATTTTTTTCTAACTGTAAAATGGGAACCACTGTGCTTTGATAATAGCACATGACATTAAAACAAAAACTAAACGAGTTAATGTATATAAAACATCTAATACATTTCATCTGTTATTGCGTCCAATGATAATTCATTACTTACAAATAATTTATGGTGTTTCGTTAGAAACATACTGAAGAAAAAGAACAATTCATTCATGATCTTATCCTTTCTCTCCTTATAGTTTATAATATTAGAAGTCCACATTCTCCATACCTCATAATTACCCTTCCTTCACCCCCTACCAACTCCCACCCCAGTGGAACCACTGTCAGTAACTCAGTGTATCTTTTTCCCAATTTTTCCTAGTGTAGCGGAACCGTTTCATATTGAACTCATAGAGAAGCAAAATGGGCCTAGACATTTTCATGAAGATGGGTAGTGTGCTGTATCCTGACCAGCAAGAGTCCCACAAAAGCACAGCCAAGCAGATTCAAGAAATTCTAGCTGTACATTGAGGCTCTGAGAGAAGAAGAAAGTCCTCTTATTAGTTTTAATTATGTATCAGGGAAGGAAGTGTAAACTCATTTGCATTTGTCACCATTGTAAAATATGTTCAAAGCTAGTTCACTGTGGCAATGCGCTTTGACTCTCAGCTGGTTGCTTTCACACACATGCTCTCTCATACCTCTGTCTTTGTTCAGACCTCTGGGCATAAGCAATCATCCTTCAAGACTCACACCACCTCCAGGGTTCAAAGTCCCTCCTGTTTGCTTACATAGTAGCTTGTGCACACCCCTGCTATTTCAGATTTTGACCATGACTTCTATACTTATGAGCCTTAGCACCTACCTTGGTAACTTGCATGTTAAGTTCAGGATATGTTTATTGACCTGAACTATGTGGCTATTTGGAAAATTAGTTATTTTTGTAAGATCCTGGTATGTGCTTCAAACAGGGAGAAAGGAAGTGATTTCTTTTCTTTTTTTTTTTTTTTTTGAGACAGTCCCACTATGTCACCCTCAGTAGAGTGCTGTGGCGTCACAGCTCACAGCAGCAACCTCCAACTCTTGGGCTTAAGTGATTCTCTTGCCTCAGCCTCCCAAGTAGCTGGGACTACAGGCGCCTGCCACAATGCCTGGCTATTTTTTTGTTGCAGTTGTTTAGCTGGCCCAGGCTGGGGTCAAACTCACCACCGTTGATGTATGTGGCTGGCACTGAGCCAAGAAGTCATTTCAGTTGTAAAATTGATTTCATTTGAATTTTATATAAAGTCAATGAACTTGCTCCTTGAAAGAATCCTACTTCCTACTATATTTGGAAGAAAAATAAGATTCTTAACCCTAACGTTCGAATCTGTCTTCTCTCCCAACCTTCACAAATTCTTAGCATATTTCCTTGTGGCTCTCTTCAGATAAAGCATAAAGATGATTAAGTATGAATGATGTACTGTGAATTCCCTCTTAGACCATCCATGTCTTTATGACCTTCTCCTGACCTTAGATGGAAACGGAACACCCTTTCTCAGAACAGGAATCCTTCCATCTGTATTTTCATTCCCATTCCTGTGACTTCTCTGTGGCCTCCGCCAGCGCCCTCTGTTCTGTCCTGTGTCCCACCTGGCTGTCCCCTACATCCCTGTGTGTGCCTAGTTGTCCTTTCTGTCCTTTGACTCACCTTCTCTTTCAGTGGCTGTTTTCACCCCTTGGTTCTTTCACAGCTAAAGTTCAGGAAATCTTCGATTTCACTCCTTGCTTCACTGGAGGGTACACTTTCTCCTTCAGTCTCCCGGTCAGCAATTTTATGTTATCAGCTTTCCCTGAGGTCAGCAGGCCTCCAAATAGCCAGATATTACTGACATTTTTGTCCTTTCTGCCCCAGACCCCTTCACTGTGATTACTCCCTCCCTGAAAATCCCTTCTTTCCTGATTTCTCTGGCTTCACTCCTTCTTGGGGCTTCTCCTTCTCTATCCTCATGAAGTCTCTTTTCCTAAGAAATATTATATCCTTACCTGGTACCCACTGCTGTCTGTTACCCAAGACTTTAAGCCTATATCTCTACCCTCAAACTGCTGGACATCCTCAAATATCCCACTTCAAATAAAAACTTTTCAAATGGAATTTTTTACCTCCCCTGGGATGGAACCAGCTGTTACTAAAATCAGAGACGTGGAAATCTACCCCTCCACCATACACAATGGGAAAAATAGTGTCATCCTTGATAACCACTTTATATTTAGTAAGTCAGAAAACTTGATCGTCTCTGGCACCTAAAGATGTCTTGATTTCATCTCCTTTTATGTGTCCATCTCTGAGGCTATTGTCTTAATTCTAACCATCTTTGTCCCTGCCCTGAATTATTTCAATAACTTTTGGTTGATCGCTTGGCCATTTCTGCTCCTAGACAGCCCGTCACCCGCCAGTCCATCCATTGCTCTGTCTCAGGAGTTACAAACAGAAGCCATAGCACATCCGTTTCTTGTGACTCTTCAGTGACTTTGCTTCCTATGGAATGAAATCCCCACCCCTAGGTGTGGCATAGAGGATTGCATCTTCAAAATATGTCCCTTCCAGTAGGATTTTTTTTTGTTTTTTAATCTTCTTTCTGTTATGTCCTTCTATGGGAGAAGGAACTAGTCAGCACAGGTGCTAGGGAAAAGCTCAATGAAGACAAAATAAGCCATTGACACTTTTCTCTGTTGATTCTCAATTTTGGATAATCAAAAAATTCCTTTTGTTGGAGTCAACCTTCTGCATTTGGTATTTTGAGAAACTGTATCCCAAAAATATATTTCTTAAATGCTTTTCTTATAAATATAAAAGAGAAACTTATATTTTATTAACAAAGCTGTCTAGAAAGTGACTTTTCATGAAGGAATTTTCTTTTTTTATTAGTTTAGGTTAATGTGAGGGTACAAATAACCAAGTCACAATATTTGAATTTGCTAGGCAGAGTCCCTGTTGTAGTAATGTCCTGCACCCAAAAGGTGTGCCAGACACACCTACATTGTGCCCATTCAGTGGAAGTGCCCCAAATCCCCCTCTCCTCACCTTCTCTCTTGTTTCCCCTACCCCCACTTGAACTCAAATGAGTTTTTTCCTCTGTGAGCATGAATTAGATCATCTACTGGCTTCAAATTAGTATTGAGCACACTGGATATTTACTTTTCCATTCTTGTGATACTTTACTAAGAAGAATGTGTTACAGCTCCATCCAGGTGACTACAAAAGATATAAAGTCTCCATCTTTTTATGGCTGAATAGTATTCCGTGGTATACATATACCACAGTTTGTTAATCCATTCCTGAGTTGATGGGCATTTAGGTTTTTTCCACATCTTGGTGATATATCTGATATAACATTGTATAATGGAAATCATAAAAGTATTGATCTATGGTGGCATCTCTTTTTAATCTGATGAATTAATAACTTTTATTATTTAGTCACATAACTCAGAACTGTCTCTCAGAATTCTTTGACAGTGAGCTTGAGTGTTTAACCCCACAAATATAATAGAAAAAAACTTTGTTTTTAAAATAAATATATTTTTATAACAAGTGCTAGGACTTTTATGGATATTTAGGAGATAGTCCTTCCTGACATTTGTTGATGGCATTGTATGTGAAATGCTATTTAACTAGCTGGTATGACATTCAACCATACAAATCTCTTTATTCTATGAAAAGGAAAGTGCTTTGTGGAGCATACTGAATGCTGTTGGTCTCAAAAGGCATAAGAAGTTTGACAAAAGCTTTAATGTAAAACAGAGTGTTTAATGCAAGTCAACTTTAAATGATGCATCCGTCCTCTACAAAGATATGTGGAACGGGAAACCTATACTTTGAAAAGGCATAAAATTTGCTGTTCGTTTTTCCAGAGATTAGCTGCATAGACTCAGGACTGTCTTAAGCAAAATTTCTATTCAGTGATAATTATAGGTATTAATGTGGTAGTATAATGATTTTCAAAATACTGTTTCTATGTCTTTTACTTCATTGCTTTTGCGTTGTTGTTGGTTTTTTTTTTTTTAATTACCCATCCTATCTGCTCGTGGGAAGCTCCCTGAAAGCAGATAATGTATCTTGTGTACCTCCAGAGCCTTGGGACCTGACCTCAAAGCAGGAATAAACCTGTCAACTCTTGGTTTTAATCGTATTCCCAAACTGCACTCAAACAACATAACGGTTCTAGATTCCATGGGGGAAAAAAATAGCTGAGAAATATGCTTTAGTCACTACACTTTCAGGTGAAGCATTGGTGGAATTTGGGCTTTGCCAGTTCTCTTGCGTCCTTTTTAGTATGTAATAGATGACAGTTCCCCTTCGCGCTTTAAACATACTTTAAATTATACACTATTTTACATGTTGTAGACTCGATACTCTTTTTAAACTTTTTTCTTTCAACTTTAGAAAAGAGAAGAAATACATTGACCAGTGTTGGAAAGACGTTACTGTTGGGGATTTCATCCGCCTCTCCTGTAATGAAGTGATTCCTGCAGACATGGTCTTGCTCTTTTCCACGGATCCAGATGGGATCTGTCACCTTGAGACTTCTGGTCTTGACGGAGAGAGCAATTTAAAACAGAGGCAGGTAGTTCGAGGGTACACAGAGCAGGTAAGTAGCTGGTGAATAAGTAACCTTTTCTTTTTCCCTCTGCAGATGAGAGAGCTCATTTTCACTGTAGATAAAGAGAATTTTAGACTCATTATTCCAATGACAAAACAGACTCAGAGAAGGTTTAATCCATTTCCAGATATCAGTGAACATAAACTTACTGTATTTTATAGCTAATAGGATAAAATGACTTAGGGGTTAGCACACTTCAGTCTAGTAATCATGTTTTCTAGAATAGAATGAAAGGAACCTAACAGAATTATTTTAAAACTTGGAAATTATTTTACAGGAGAAATAATTACGGGCTAATTATTTTCCTTAAGCTTAGATTTTATATGTCATGTTTTGTTGTTTGCTGTTCTACAATCTACAGTTACCTACAAACCAAAGCCTTGCAAGCCCTCTGGGGCTTCTCATGCTAGGCAGCTTCTGGACCCTTCGCTACCCTTTGCTGACAAAACCTTGGAAGTTATATATGGACGTGAATTGAAATGAACCCCAGCTCGGCCGTTAATTACTGGGTGACTATGGGCCGGTCACTGCAGTTCTTCATGACTCAGTTTCTTTATCTTAAAATGAATATGATGAAACCTACTTCACAGCATTGCTGTGAGCTCGAAATGAAGTGTAACATGTAGAAACTTCACCCACGGTGTTCAACTATCAGTTCCCCTTCCCTTTCTCTGGAAACACTTGAGAGAAAGTATTTTAAAATTTAATGTTTTGTTTTTTTTTATTAGAAGTACTATTAAGTCAGAGTTCTTTCCTCTTGTAAACCAAAAACATTTTACCCTCCTAACACCCTTATTTTGGCAAATTTCACTGTGTCACACTGCACCTGTCTTTCTACTCATGGCTGTCATTTAGATCCACTGTGATCAATATGTCTCTCAGCCAACTGTCATTTCACTTTTGTGAGTAGTCCTGAAACTAAGACATTGGTAAAAATCTTGCACGACATAAAGCTCTGTTGTACATGAAATACTTACTTAAAGGCTGATGTCAGTTGGTTGATTAATCAGCACGCTGTGGATCCAATGAAGGTCAAGTGCTCTAGAATCCAGTAACCTCAATGATAGTCCTGGTCCAAATACCTTTTTGTTTTAAGACCTTTGGCAAATTAATGATACTCTTTGTGTCTCTCTCCTCATCTGTTGGCACATTGTTGACCAGCAATTTTCTGCAGAAACTATCCATGTTCCTGGGTAGCTCCTGACCCGTCAGCAATGTGTTGATTAGGCCTAATTATGGTACCCGCCTCATGGGGCTGTGGAGAAGAAATTAGTTAATATATTTAAAGTGCACAATAGCTTCTAGTACATCAAAAGAACTCCATAGAGATTATGAGCAAATCAAATCATATGATCATCTACTTCTACACTTCCTATGATACACATATTCATATTTTATGAGATATGGTAATACTGTGTATGATAGCATTTATTTTACTAGTCAAATGTCATATAAAAAGAAAAGAAATAAGGTTGACATAGCTCATTATTAGTGAATCTATACCTTCTAGGATCTGTGTTCTATAAAGGCACTTTGCTAATTTGCTCATTAGTTTCATTAAGCATACTAAAATTATTGGTTTGATACACCAGAGGATTTTATAAGACACTGACGTCCAGCTTATTTTGAAATTTTTATCTGTAAAATTTCATCTAGATCAAAAGCAGATGTGCTCAAAGTATTCACATACATATTTAATCTCAGAAATTGCCTATGTGATTAAAGACCAACAAGAAAATATTTTCAGATTTTCAGTGCTTTTTTGATAAAAGAGTATTTAGAAGTAGAAATCTCTTCTGGAGAGTCCTACGTGAATTCCAGTCAGTGACGCAGGCAGTCCCATCACCTGCAGGTGTTCATTAGGGCTCGATGACCATTCTATTGATCCCCTACTTATCCCTGTTTTTTTTCTTTAATCTGGGACATTTATGATATAAACTTTGTGGTTAAAAAAAAGCCTTGTTACTATTTTAAGAATTGGTTGAAATGGTACCAACCTTGAATATCAAGAGTTTAACCTTGAATTCTTCTTGTTTTGTGGTTTTTTCAAAATCTTTTTAGGACTCTGAAGTTGACCCTGAGAAGTTCTCCAGCAGGATAGAATGCGAAAGTCCAAACAATGATCTGAACAGATTCCGAGGCTTCCTGTGAGCATCAGTTATTTTGTGGGTGTGGATGGAATTGTGTGTTGCAATTATACTTAACTCAGTAAAACTTTTGTGTACATATGTTTAATCACTAGAGGCCATAAGTTTAGCCATTTACAAGTTTGGCTTATTTCAATAATTTGATAAGTATTTACATAAATATATATGTTAAACAACAGTAGTAATAAAATCTTATTCTTAAAGTAATCCTAGAATCTCTTTCAGTGGTTTAGAAATATTTTACATGATCTCCATATTAAGCCTAAGGGATGTTAGTTGTTTGGAATGAGGTGTTTGGACGGAGCTGGCAGCTTGAGGGACAGGTACATAGTAGCAGGTGGACAATTCTAGTTGGCGGAGGCTACAGGGTGATTTGGAAACGTGTCCAAGCAAGAGTTTAAGCTATGACAGGGTTCATTCTGGAGATTTCCTGTGGTGTCCACATTCCTTTGACAAAGGCAGTTAAAATTGGGAGTCTTAATGTAATTTCAGGCCTGGCTTCTTGCCACTTAAATTATTTATGATCATGAGCCAAATTATTTACTCTCTTTGGTCCTTAGTTTTCTAGACTTTTAAGATATAATTAGACATACTTCCCAGTGGTAAATTATGGGAAGAAAAAAATTCCCAACTGATTTTTTTTTTTTTTATTGTTTGGGATTCAATGAGTGTACAAAGAATTAGGTTACATTGATCGTGTTTATTAAAGTCACTGTTATACTTGTGTCCCACCCCGAAGAGGTATTCTATACACCGTGACCCCAAACCCCTTCATCTCCTCTCCCTTCTCCCTCATCCCCCTACTCACCCAACTCATTTTTTTGAGATCAGAATTATCCTGATGCCAAAATCATTTAAAGACATCTAAGCAAAAATGAATATCCCTCATGAGCATAGATGCAAAAATTCTACACAAAATTGTAGTAAACCGAATTCAACAATATAGAAAAAGGTTAATGTCATGATTCAGGGTGGCTTGTCTAAAAAATTCAGGGTTAGTTTAACAGTTGAAAATCAAACCCTGTAATTCACCATATTAGCACTATATTAACAAACCACATCAAAAGAAGCAAAAAAGAAAAACCACGGTGGCCATCTTATAGATGTAGAAAGAACATTTGATAGCATCTAACTCCATCTTTGTAAGCTGAAAGTAGAAGGGAACTTTCTCTAGATACCCTTCTCAGAATGATAAAGGATATCTGTGAAAACCTGTAGCTAGCATCAAACTTAATTATGAAAGACTAATCCTTTTCCCCTAAGATCCAGACTTATTCACTGGAGGTTCCAGCTACTGCAGTCAGGCAAGAAAAGGAAATGGAGAGCACCAAATAAAAAAGACAGAAGTAAATGTCTTTCAGTCACAGTTAGCACAATAGTCTTTGTAGGAAATCTGATGAAATCTATAAAGAAAGCTACTAGTATAATGAGTATAATTTTTAATGATATCAGTGTCCTCTCCATTGATCTATAGACTCAGTATGATACTAATCAACATCTTAGCAAGGTTTTTTAGGAAACATGTTTATTATAAAATGTATGTAGAGATGCAAAAGGCACATAATAAGTAAAACAATTTTGAAAAAAAAAAGAATAAAGTTAGAAGGCGAATACCATGTAATTTCAAGACTTATTATAAAGGTATAGTAGTCAAGCTTGTGTCATTTTGGCATAAAGACAGACAAATAGATCAATGTAAAATATCATAAAGTCCAAAAATAGACCAATACGTTTATGGGCAACTAGTTTTCAACAAAGGTTCTGACATAGAGGAAATATAGAATATAATGGCAACATCTTTTTTTTCTTTTTTTTTTGAGACAGAGTCTCACTCTGTCATCCTGTGTAGAGTGCGGTGATGTCATAGCTCACAGCAACCTCAAATTCTTGGGCTCAAGCAATCCTGTTGCCCCAACCTCCCGAGTAGCTGAGGGTATAGGAGCTTCCCAACACTCTCAGCTAATTTTTCTACTTTTAGTAGAGACAGGGTCTGAGTCTTGCTCAGGCTGCTTTCCAACTCCTGAGCTCAGGCAATCTACCCTCTGTCCTCTGAGTGTGCAGAATTACAGGTGTGAGCCGCCGAGCACGGCCTGTGCCTTCTTTAAGTAGCACCTGATACATGTGGGGGAGCCAGGACAGGAGACTATGCAATGAGGAGAGGGGAAGGACTTAGTCCTGGGTAGGAGATAATGCGAGAATAAGAAGATGTCAGGCAAGCAGCTGAGTGCAAAGAAAGGCTGGGGTTCCACGAGCAGTGGCTGAGCTCTGAGACCACACGCATTGTGAAGCTGAACCGTGTATGTCAGGAGTGCCGGTGAGTGCCATGTAGATCCTAAAGAGGCCAGATCCTGAAGGATCTATGGGCTTAACTGAGATTAATTCTTTATCCTGCTGTTGTTAGAGGGGTTAGTATTTGAGAAACCCTTCCCTGGTTAAATTCTAGATGCTCTTCGTGGAGGGAAGCCAGGCGGATGCCTCTCTCATCAGAAGCTTGCTATGAGCCACCTCTGAGAATGAACCCTTTCTCTGATTATTTCCTCCAGCTGCTGACTGTTCATAAGGTTCATAAGTGCCTCTTGTAAATGTCAGATTCAGGGGCTACGGTTCTAACGTGTCGTAGGGTCCCTCCTCTTCCCACACGTGGGAATGCTGCGTCCCAGACAAGCTCAGACTTGGCTCTGGCAGGATGAATTTTTGTCTGCGGGCTGGAGAGAAGAGGAAGGAAGTCCAGGCTGGCACTCTGTGGTCTGCGGCATAGAGTTATAAGAGCCTGGTAGCCACACTCACTCTGATACAATGTCCCGGTTCTGAGAGTTTGACTTAGGAGACTCCAGCTCCAGCTGCCTCATATCCTTTTGTTCTGCTGTTAACTTGACAAGTAATGGCCAGGGCCCTGGATTCCTTGTCCACCTCTGTCTTCATCCTTCAGGCCTGGTTCTTCTGAATAAACACAACTGAGCATCATTTGCTGTGCTGGGAGCTGAGTCATGCCCCAAAGCCCTGCTAGCTTCCTGCCTGTCCAAATCGCCGCTTTCCCCTGGGTTTCTGGACGCCGTATTTCCTGCTCTTTGATGGCTTGTTTGTGACAGGCTCCTCTGTTGCCACTTGGCTTTGACATTAGCTGCCTAGCAGTCTGATTTGCGTGATCTGACGGCTGAAATGAACTTCCCCCGAATCTCAGATTCTGCCCTCCTCAGGGATTGCACCGGCCTTGGTCTGCCCTGTCGATGCGATACTGGTCGCAGCAGTATGGGGGGAATATGTAGTCTCTTTTTACTCCATTAATCAGCCCAGGCAGATACAGCGATTTTCCATGGAGTTATTTTGATCCACTGAACTGGATCCTTATTCTGCTTTGTGGCCTATTTTCAAAAATCAACAAAGACTGAGCTGCCCAGGCTCCTGTCTGTAGGATGTGTTCTTTGATCTTCATGCTCTCAGGTGGAACTGATATCCTCTCTATCTGTGCCCTTATTATATGCTGAGTATCAGGTTTCTATTTTACTAGCTATCATGTTTTTACTTCTAATTTAATCACCTCCTCTCAGACCATGGAGCCAAGGCTGGGGTGTGTGTGTGTGTGTGTTTCCGTTTCCAGAATCCGAGTGTGAGTGCTTGGCAGGTAGTGGATAGAGGTTGCATGGGTTCTCGGATGGGTGGGAACTCTGTGTGATAGCCGGTGCTTCATGTACAACTGAAGGTTCTGTGCTGTATGTGCCAAATATCAGACGCCTGGAAGGTTTAGGGCGTGTTTGAAGTTTGCAGTTAACATAAGCAATATAGAAGCTGGCCTTTGGGATAATGGTGGTAACCTGAATTCATGTATGTGATAGTGAAAAATAAGGATACTGAGGGGGAAAATCTTGAATTAGATTCAAAAGGTTGAATTAGATTAAACTCTAGGATGCCTCCAGCTCTGACCCCTCCCCACCCCCTTTTTGTACCTGAGCCTATGCATATAAAGGAATGTAAACATACCTGTTAGGAAAAAAAAGTGCTTTACAAATTATGGGACTGAGTATGAATCCTTCTTTGAAGAATTTTTCTTTTCTTTTCTTTTCTTTTCTTTTCTTTTCTTTTCTTTTCTTTTCTTTTCTTTTCTTTTCTTTTCTTGGTAATTCCAGATAGCTAGGATAGTAGATATACTGACAATTTTTATGTATGTGAGGAAGAAGCAACAACTCGTACATTGAAGTTTGTTGCTTAGAAAACAACCTAATTTTAATGCTGAAATTAAGAGGGCATTTTAAGACTATGTGAAAAATACTCTTTGCTTGCTTGTTAAATAGTCCGGTGATTTTGCTCTGTATTTTTGCCACTAAAATAATTTGCTCAAGTAAATATTTTGGCAATTTTTGAATTCTTTATTACAGAAAATTAAACATTCAAAAGTGGTAAGGAAAGTGTAGGGAACACCCCGGTGCCGTCACACAGCCTTCACTGTTACACAGTTTTGCCAACTGTGTTCCCGTGGTCCTTCCTCTTCCTCTTCCTCTTTCAGCCCTGCATTGTGTCAAGTTACCGTAAATACTTGACTATTTACATACAGCAGATGAAGACTTTTTCATGTTGGATGAAAATACGAGCCATTCCTTAATGTCGTCTAATACCAAGTCTTTCTTAATGTCGTCTCATACCAAGTCTTTCTTCACATTTCCCTAATGTTCTCCAAAATGATACTTAATGGTTGTTTTATTCTAACCAGGATCAAAATAAGTGTTATATATTGCTTCTGATCTGTTGCTTTCTGAAGAAACTGAGTCATTTAGCTGGTAGAATTTCCCACATTCTAGATTGACCTGATTGTATTGAACTCCTTGTATTGAGCTCTCCCACCCATTTTTCATCCCACACCATTAATTTGTTGAACAAAACAGGTCATTTTGCTGGCAGAATTTACCACCTTTTAGATTTGGCCAACTGCACCTGTGGTGACATTTAACGTGTTTCTCTTGCCCTCTTATTTTTTTTATACCGTCAAGGGGCACTTGGAGAAGCTAATGAAAGAAATGGATTCTTTTCTTGGAAAATAACAAACATATATATGCACACACGAAATATTGCAACAGCGGCTGCACAGATCATCTGAAGCCACAGACCCTAGACAGAGGTGCCCAGTTAGAGGTCTGATGAGGCACGTGACTGCCTTCCCCAGGAAGCAGGAGGCCCATGGTGTTGTCAGCCTGTCCTTCTGCTGTTAAGCTGCCCATCAGCCCATTAGCCATTGATTTTAGCAGCCACCAATTTACCTGAAATAACTTTTTATTTTATCCAGATTGAAAATAGTAATTTTCTAAAACTATCAAGAATTGTTCTTTGGTCAGTTACTAAGTTTCCCTACATACAGTTTATACTAGAAAAGCAGGATCCCTAATCAGAATATTTTGGGGATTTTGTAGTGCTAGAAGTTGACAAACAGTGACTAATAGAAAACAATAATAGTTAGAAACTGAAATAACAAAAGTAAATAGGCCACAGATTTGAAACTTTTCCTGTGAAATGCATAACTTCTTATTCCAAGTCAAAACACTTAAAGACTATGAGTTTTATAATTATATCCCCACTTCTGCTATTGAAAAATAAATCAATCTGCTGTCTTTCTTATAGAGAACATTCCAACAAAGAACGTGTGGGTCTCAGTAAAGAAAACTTACTGCTTAGAGGGTGCACAGTGAGAAACACAGAGGCCGTGGTGGGCATCGTGGTTTATGCAGGTTGGTTAAACATCCAGTTTCCACCATTGTCTTCTCTGTGCTTTTCTACAAGTTAACATGTTTCATTTACTCAAAAATGTCATCTATATAAACAGAAAGAAAATTCTTTCTTAATAAACTCAATCATTGGTCTCTGTTTTCCTAAATGGATCACAAAAACAGACAAAAGTGACAAAATATATTATGTAACTATGTTGTATGAAATTGTGTGCCAGAGGGATTTTGAAATATGACATTTGCTTCCTAGCTTTCATTTGTATATTTTCTGCCATTTGTGTATTTCCTCTGTAGGTCATGAAACCAAAGCAATGCTGAACAACAGTGGGCCACGGTATAAGCGCAGTAAATTAGAAAGAAGAGCAAATACGGATGTCCTCTGGTGTGTCCTACTTTTGGTCATAATGTGTTTAACTGGTGCATTGGGTAGGTAAAATCTGATTATTTGTGGACATTTTTTCAACAAGTTATTAGTTTAAAGTATTTTATTTTAAAATGATATTTACAAATATTTGACTTCTATAAGGGAGCTTTTATTTGTCAATAATCTTTTCCTTCACATCTTTATCTCTGTCATATTTTTGGCTGAAACAAACAAACAAAAAAACCCTTTATGTTTACTATATCCACTTGCACTTTGCCATGCTACCAAAAGGAACAGAATGAGATTTAGAAAGAGGGAATCAGAGACAGGAGACTGGATAGCCTTCTGATTTAAATTTTTTTCCAAAAACCAATACTTGGTATTCAGATACAAGGGATATTCTCATCATCCCTTCTCCATTTGGAATAAAGTTTTTTTGTTTGCATAATATATATTTAGCATCTTTTTGATGTTGATATACTTCTTGGAAGGTCATGGATTCTGGTTGAGCAGATATGAAAACGTAGTCTTTTTTAACATCCCCGAGCCTGATGGACACATCGTATCACCAGTGTTGGCAGGATTCTATATGTTTTGGACCATGATCATTTTATTACAGGTAATTTCTTCCATTAAGCTTATCATAGCATTTTAAGATTGTGGCCACTTATCCAACTACATTCAGTTTCTCACCCTTCTTTAACCTACCTTAACACTTTCTAAATTGTTTGGGTCTTCTTAGGTCTTGATTCCCATTTCTCTCTATGTTTCCATCGAAATTGTGAAGCTTGGACAAATATACTTTATTCAAAGTGATGTGGATTTCTACAATGAGAAAATGGATTCTACTGTTCAGTGCCGAGCCCTGAACATCACTGAGGATCTCGGACAGATTCAGTACCTCTTTTCTGATAAGACAGGAACCCTCACTGAGAATAAGATGGTTTTTCGAAGATGTAGTGTGGCAGGGTTCGATTACTGCCATGAAGAAAATGGTGAGTGTTGAGTTTCCACAACAGCTAACCTTAACGTGGGTCTTTTTCTGTCGTGGCTTAAACATGTGGTGATTCTGAGATAGAAGTGCTTCATTTCAGCATTGTGTATTTAACACACTGAATAGGCTTTAAGCATCATCGTTGTCCCTTCAAAAGTTAGTAGATTAAAGTCAAGGAGTCTAATGCTGCAGTTTCTATAAAAGTCAGTTAACAGGGGAAACGAAATGTGGCAATTGGGGGGTGACAATGATATTGCACTGTAAGTGCTTTTGAGAATTTAATGAAACTATAGACCATCCCTCTGAAAAACATCTTGGAAATAATTGCAAAGGGATTATAGTCTCCTCCTAACCCCATCATTCTGCCGCCAGGTAGTCTCTGATGTGTAGTTACCATCACATTTAAGAATTAGTAAAATGTGCTGAACTTTTGACTCAAAGGAAGTAAAGTTGTAAATTCTAAATTTTCTTTAAAGACTTGAACTTTATTAATTTTGTTATTCATAAAAGTAATATGTGCTTCTGTAAAGATAATTCACTGAAGTGTACAAAACAAAAGCTCTACTTTCTAGAGGTTAGCCATTGTTAGCAAATTTGGTGAATAATCATTCATTTTTTTACATGTATCTCTCTATATGTGAACGTATATTTTTGAACATTTTTACCTTTTATGAGTTAGAACATGTCATTGTACTATTTTTGCAGTTTGTTTCTTTTACTCAGCAGTATCTCATAGAATTTTTCCTAAGCCAGTTAACTTAACATTAAGAACTCAGTCTCCGCTATACGTGGCCAGACTTACCTTGCTGTGCTTAGTGGTGGCCAGTTTACTTTTTATTACACAAGTATTTGCAATTAATATCACTTATTCATTCCAACAGATACTCTGTTTGTCCTAAATGTGTGGCACGAGTCCCTGATTTCATGTAACTTAGAGTTAAGAACAAGGAGATAGATAAACGAGATAAAAGATGAAGATAGTTAAGTAAAAGAAACTTCAGTGTGAAGTATGCATCTTTATACATATATATTTGTGCAATTACTTTCATAAGATAGAATTTCCCCTAAAATATTGCACTAATCTACATTTCAGAAAAATAATACCTATTTTTCATATCCAGCCATAAGGGGGGGAAGTTAGAGTTACTGATTTGTTTGTTTATTTGTTTGAGACAGAGTCTCACTCTGTCACCCTGGATAGAGTGCCATGACATCATAATTCACAGCAACCTCAAACTTTTGGGCTCAATCTCTTGGGCTCTAGTGATCAAGTAGCTGAGACTACAGGCACCCACCACGCCGCCTGGCTGTTTTTTTCTATTTTTAGAGATGGGGGTCTCACTCTTACTCAGGCTGGTCTCAAACTCCTTAGCTCAGGTTGATCCAACCACCTCAGGTTCCCAGAGTGCGAGGATTACAGGTGTGAGCTGCAACACCAGTGAAGTTTTAGTTTTTAGTCTATATGATTTTTATAGAGGTAATTACCACTTCTTTATCTCTGATTAGTAACAAAATATTTAATTTTTATATGTTTATTGGCCATTTGAATTTCCTTGGTAAACTGATTACATTCTTTTCTGTTTTTCAAATGGGTCTTTGTAAGAGAGTTTTACCTATTCAGGTCAGGGTTAATGTTCAGCTTGTACACACAGTGTAGATTGCTTATAGCCGACATCCATTTTTATTTGTGTACTTGTTTTGAACAGGTTCCTAAATACATGGAATGTTAATCCTGATGGTATTTTACCCTTTCTTTCATATATGGCAAATTATTTTCCTGGTTCATCATTTATCTTTGTATTAGTTTTCTATTGCTCAAACTTAGCAGCTTAAAACAACGCAAGTATGTTCTCTCATGTTAGGGGTCAAGTTTCTGAGTGTGGGATAGGGACCCCAACTGCTTGGGGTCTCTCAACCAGGCTCAAACGTAGGTGTCTGCTGGGACTATGACCTGCTCCTGTGCTTAACTCCCTGGTATTTAGCAGATTCCAATGTCTTAAAGGTGTAGGGCTGAGGTTCCCGCCTTCCTGTTGGCTGTCAATCTGAGACCATTCGTAGCTCCTATAGGTTGCCCACTGTTTCCTGCCACGTGGCCTCACCACTCATAGCAGTTTTCTTCTTCCAGCCAGAGTAGAATGTCTCACTGTGAATCCCTCTCACTTCAGGGAAGTCCCGACTCTGCTTTGAAGGGCTAACTTACTGAGATCGTGACTGCCTGGTATAGTCTTCTTTTAGATTAAGTTAACTAATTAGGGACATGATTATATCTGCAAAATCCTTCTGCCTTTGCCACGTAGTGTAATTTAATCATAGAGGTGCAAATCCCATCATATACACAACATGTATACCAGGGGGTGAGGTGCAGGAATCGTAGGGGCGATCACTGAATTCTGTCTACCGTAGTCTCTAAACTGTGCTCCAGGTGTCTCCTTTTATCAAAAGTGTTATATTTTTATTAAAGAAATGTATCAATTATTATGAATGTTGGTATAAATATTAATAAGATTATGAAATTTAGACATTAGTGCCCAAAATTGTTTTAAAAATTATAAAATATATTCTCCTTGGTACATGTAAGCCGGCTTTTGTTATCTGTGATTATAGGGGATAAAATGTTGTGTATTTATCACATATTTACTGTACAGTTGTAAACAGTAGTTAGTCATATTGGATATGATGACACTTTGGATTTTGTTTCATCTTCTTTTATAGTATTTTTGTTATAAAATCAATGTATTAAAAAATTCAGGTAAGCCAAAAGAGAAAAATGTAAAAACTGTTATTAAGCTCCATCAACTAGAGTGGACCACTGTTAGCATTTTAGTCCTGTTTTTTGTGTATTTTCTTAGGTACATTTTAATATACAACTAAGTGTTTTTCAAACAAAAATAGCATCACAGTGTGCTTTTACTTTCATTAAATATTAAGACCATCATGATCACCATTCTTGTTTTATTCTTTCAGTGGTTACATTTTATTGTATTGTAAGAATTTCCATAGTTTATGTAACTGATCCACCATTGATTTAGATCAGGGGTCCTCAAACTACGGCCCGCGGGCCACATGCTGCTGTGTGAATTGTATTTGTTCCTGTTTTGTTTTTCCCTTCAAAATAAGATATGTGCAGTGTGCATAGAAATTTGTTCATAGTTTCTTTTTTTAAACTATAGTCCAATGGTCTGAGGGACAGTGAATTGGCCCCCTGTTTAAAAAGTTTGAGGACGCCTGATTTAGATGGTCAGCATCATTTGCTGCGATAGACCATGCTGTGCTAAACCTCTGAGTGCATTTGTGAGATTAGTGTTTCTCAATCTTTTGACGATAGAGCTCTATTTTTCAGAAAGTGGCTTATAGTGTTCATGGTGGGAAACACTGCATCATTTTCTTGTATTTGTAAAATTTAAAGTTTTTATGTGTAACATGTCAGATGGTAAATACTAGCCCTCTCCCAACCTAGTCCTAAACATACCCATTCATGTACCAGTGAGTAATTTTCTTCCACACCCCTCAGGCAGAGAAGATGCCACGTGACTGGGAATCAAAGGTTTTGCTCTCCTGGGTGAACTCTGGTTGATAAGTGAGATGCCTGTTTCAGAACCATACAATGTTCTGCTCCTTCTAGAAGGTGCTGACTTTGCCTATGAACACTTCTCTACCACAGACACGTCCAAAACTTCTGATCTCTTTTATGCAGTAGCTTAAAAACAAGCACACGTGTACACACACACACACACACACAAAAAAAAAATGGTAGGGGACAGTTCTCTGCAGGACTTAATTCTGAGACATATTATTTACAGTAGTTTTCGATGAAAACTTGTTGACAGTGGACTTGTCTTTTAATGCCCAGGCCTGTGGGACTGGTCATTTCAACCTTTTTTTTAATCTCATGGCACACTTGAACCTATGGTTAAACTTCCATGGCACACTTAAATTGTATTGATCAAAAAAAAGAGAGAGAGAGTCCAACAAAGAATATACTTACTGTGCTTTGAACTTTTTTAAAAAATAATTTAATTAGTGATCTTTAACAATTTTCATGGTACACCGAAGATCCCCTCATGGCACACCAGTTGAAAATCACTGCTTTAGGGTTTTCTAGCAAAAGTATTGCCTGGTAGGAAATTTCATAAAGAATATGGCTGCTTGGAAATAACCTTTACACACAGCAATTGAACTAAACACAGCTGAAAAACCACTGCATGTTTTAAAACCCTGCAGATTAGAAGTGTAGTCCAGCTACTGGCAGCATCAGAGCTCCATCAGGGCAAGGGTTAGAAATTCAGACCTTCAGACCCTCTTCAGAGCTTCAATTAAAGTCTGCCTTTTAACCATATCCCTTGGTGATTAATATGTATATTAAAATCTTTTTTTTAAAAAACACTCTTTTAAAAGGTGACTGAAAAAGAATGCCCTTTCAAAAACTTAAACTTTTTATTTTAGTTTTTGATATATAGGAAAGTTACAATACAAAGATATCATTGAAGACTCCAATAAACCCTCATGCCTAATTTCCTCCATTGTTAACATCTTACATTAGTCATAGGATACATTTGTGATAAACAGTGGAACAATATTGATCCATCGTTGTCACTTGAAATCCACACTTGAATCAAATTTCCTTTATTTTTACTTGATGTCTTTTTTCTGTCCCAGGGTCCTGTCCAGGATACCGTATAATAGTTACCCTCTGTGGTCTTAAGACTTAGTTTCTCAGCTGTTCCTTCTTTTTGATGAACTCAAAAATTTGAAGGACTCTCCTGTGGGATTTTGTAAAATGTCCTTCACTTTGGGCTTCTCTAGAGAACTTTTATTTGTGAATGTGATATTCACGTAGAGGCAGCATTGAGATCTTTCCAAGAAAAAAGATTTTCAATCAGGCCTTCTGAGCCTGGATCTTGTTTCAACTATCTATAAGCTACATGACCTTGGGCAAGTTATCTAATTTCTCTGTGCTTCAATCAAAAGGATCAATGGTAGTATCTGCCTCATTGGATGATAAGGAACGCAAGAGGAGATAATTCTCTTGAGGTGTTAGAGCCAGCCATGGTATTAAGAGCCAACCACGGCCGAGAATGAGTTCTCTATAAACATTAGCTATTGTTATTACTGTTGTTTTAATTATAGTTGTTAAAAAAAGAAACAGTGGCCAGGCATGGTGACTCACACAAGTAATCCTAGTACTCTGAGAAGGTGAGGTGGGTGGATTGCCTGAGTTCACAGGTTCAAGACCAGCCTGAGCAAGAGTGAGACCCCATCTCTAAAACAAAAAATAGCCGGGTGTTGTGATGGGTGCTTGTAGTACCAGGTATTCAGGAGGCTGAGGCCACAGAATTGCAGGAGCCCAAGAGTTTGAGATTGCTGTGAGCTATGATGCCGGGGCACTCTCCTGAGGGTGACAAGTGACACTCCTGTCTCAAAAAGATAAATAAAAAATAAAATAAAATAAGAAATAGTGCTCTTAAGAAATTTATTCCAATGTGAGAGGCAGACACGCAAACATAAAATTACTATGTTAATTGTCCAAAGATCAGAGTCCGTGTTCTTGCCCCGTATTATTTTAATTTTCAGGCCATCAATATTGGGGATTTTGCACTGATTAAAGACTGGTTCTTAAAGGCGGGATAGTGGGCATTCTTGGAATGCTAGACATATATCAGGGATTATTTTCGAACAAAAAGTGTGTGTATCAAGGATACGTGGAAAATACAGATGAAGATGCTTAGCTGAGTGTGTTGTTTACAAGCAGGTAAAAGGTGGAATGCAGGAAATGTTTGGGGATTTAGTTCACAGAGAAAGGTTTGATGGATGATGTGCAGATGGTCCTGTTGAAGGAAGCTTATCTGAGCGTTGTTTACCCTTAGTTATGGCCCTGTAGAGAGCAGGTTGAAAGTATAGTAATCTTTTTGGTCTGTAGGCTAATGCTCACTTCTTCTAGGTACCAAATCAACGCAAGTAACAGTCTATAATCAGGGTACTGGGTATTTGAAGAAGGGAACGAGAAAGAAAGACAGATTGAAGATTAAACAAAGAAGAGAAATAAAGTAGATGATTTGGTACCCAACTTAGTACCTACCTGTAGGAAAAGAAAAGAACCCACTTTGTATGTTTTCTCTTATGAGGCGGAAAGCAAGAATCCCTGTTGAGACATTTATGGAACTAAATTTCAGAACCTACTTTAAGAGAAATATTAAAAGTCTTTATGGCCACCTGGGAAAGTTTTGTTTATCAATCTGATAAGAAACCTTTGCTTATCATACCCCATTCCAGGGTCTGGAATTATAGTTCAGTGGCTTTGTTTTCTGAATCACGTTGTAACTTTACTGGTCTGTTTGCTTCCTGTAGCCTGTCACAGAGTCATGAGAGGTTGAGTCACGCCACGTCTTCTTGATCCCACTCTTGCGTTTCTACTTGTTGAGCAAGTTTGCCCTACGGTAACAGTGGAGCTACCTGGTGTTATAGTAATTACGCAATGACTGATTTCCCTAAACATGGCTGGAAGAAGTTGCGTGATCATTAAGTGTGGCCTTCATGTTTATATGTGCTGTGAGACACAGTGGTTCTTCCTCCAGCCGGGTTTTGTTTTCTGTGGTTTCAGTTCCTCCCAGTGTACTACAAGAAGATTCTTGGAGAAAGAGACAAGAGAGAGAAAGAGACAGACCACGTTCATATACATTTTATCATAGTATATTATTATAATTGTTCTATTTTATTAATGGCTATTGTTGTTATTCTCTTACTTTACCTAATTTATAAATAAAACTTTATCATAGGTATGTATGTTTATAAAAAATTAGCATGTGTAGGTTCCTTCCTATTTCTGGCTCCAGGCATCCACTGGTGGTGTTATAACTTAACCTCCTGGATAAATGACTGTCCTCATTTATTTATTTATTTATTTATTTTGGAGACAGAGTCTTACTTTATCACCCTGGGTAGAGTGCTGTGGCATCTTAGTTCACAGCAACCTCAAACTCGTGGGCTCAAACAATCCCCTTGCCTCTGCTTCTTGAGTAGCTGTGACTGCAGAAGCCCACCACAATGCCTGTCTAGTTTTTCTATTTTTAGTAGAGATGGAGTCTTGCTCTTGCTCAGGGTGGTCTTGAACTCCTGACCTCAAGCAATCCCCCCACCTCAGCATCCCAAAGGGCCAGGATTACAGGTATGAGCCACTGCACCCAGCCTGTTACTCTGTTTTTAAAATGGTATTTATTGCATCATCAGTAAATTTCTTGAGCTACTCAAGAATTTACCAAACTTAGCACTGTTGACATTTTGGACTAAATTAGTCTTTGTTGTGGGGGCTTCTCCTGTGCTGGAAAGTGTCTTTGACCTCTAAAAACAGCACAGCTTGGTGTCAGGTGAATCGGCTGGAAGAGCCTTGAGGGTATCCAGGAATCCAGGAGGAGGTGTCAGGCAGAGGGCTGGAATCCTGCCAATGGGAGGCCAGTGTTGACGGCTTCGATCACTTGCACAGAGGTTGTATTTCAAAGAGGCATCAGATGCCATCACCAAGGAAGGGTGTGTATGTGAAGAGGGAAGGAGCTCTTGCAACTCCCTAGTATTGGAGGGCTGAGATGAAGAGAAGAGACATCAGGAGAAACTAGGAAGCAACAGCTATTGTAGGAAGAGGGAGAAAGGGCAAAAGAGACATTGCAAGAAGAAAAGAAACATCAACTTTGTTGGATGTAGTAATAATAATAATAATGGTTTAAATAAGATAAGGACAGATGTAAGCTTGGATTTGGCAACAAGGAGCCTATTGGTGACCGAGATAAAGAGTTCTGTTTTTGTTAATTTAAGAGGACTGTTATTTGCTTATTCAACAAACATTCATTTATTCAGTACTTATAAGACACTAGACAAGATCAATGTCAGTGAAGAGATTGGGACATGAAGTCATGAAATCAGTTGAGAGAGATTGGTGTGAGTGAAAGAGGAAGATGTTAAGGGGAAGTCGCTGGGGATTTGGAGGGAGAGTCGGGCAGTCGAAACACGGAAGGAGACTTTACCCAGGGAGGCAGGAGGAGAGACAGGTGTGGGCACAAATGCAGGTAAGTTGGCAGATTTGATGATGGAAAAATAAATGAGCTCCTATCTGATTATTTTCACTTTTCTCAGTGAAGTGTGAGGTAAGTTCATTCATTTAGGGTGCGGAAGTGGGTGGGGAGCTTGGTGGCCAGGTTCGAAAGTGGGAGAGATGGTGGATATAGCTGTATAAGTAACGGAGACATTCAGCTTGCAAGTGGTACTGCTCAGAAGATGACTCGGTATTATTTTTTACCCCCAGCCAAGAGGTTAGAGTCCTATCAGGAAGCTGTGTCTGAAGATGAAGATTTTCCAGATGCTGAGAGTGGCTCCCTTGGCAATATGGCGAAACCAAGAGCCCACAGCTGCAGGCCAGCGCATAACGAGCCTTCGGGAAGTAAGCCCTCCAGGCAACTCGCGGGGAGCTCTCTTGCTGTAGGAAGCGGAGAAGGAGCCAGTGAAGTGCCTCACTCCAGACAGGCTGCTTTCAGTAGCCCCATTGTAAGTGTGAATCATGGCTGCAATCTTGCACGTCCGCCATGTATGGTGAAAGGACAGCTTTGTAATGAGGGTAGAGCCAAACTCTGTTGCCTTCTTCTGCCGTAACAGAGACTATATAATTGCAGCTCAGCGGATTGACACTCTTAAATTAGAAGCATAAGCAAACAGTGTTACAACATTCTAAGTTTTGAAATAATTTCATGTTGAGAGGTAGTATGCCATTTCTGAAAAATGTATTTCTGGTCAAGTCCATTCATGTCTGAGCTTGAAGAAGTTTGCCTTGGTTTAAGGATCATGACTTACTCTCACAACCAGCAGAAGTTAACAGAGTTATCTCAATGACAGGTAAGTATGTGTCACCAACAGGGAAATTCACAGGCTTCTTTATGGTTCTGCCATCTTCCGAATCCCACCAGACATGTGTCTTCTTTCCCCTTCCAGGCCTCCAGAAGGGCATTGTCTAACATTTCTATTTTAGAGAATAATAGGATGTGTTCTTAAGTCCCAGTGGGAAGGGTCAGGAACTAGTCACACCTGTAAACAAAACCATTTTACTGCAGAAAAAAATAGAAGACCATGAAGATGATGGGAAATGGAAGCAAGATGCAGGCATGAAAGAACTAGAAATCAAAGTTTTGCTGCACTTAAAATTACTTCTACAAAAATGCAACTTCCTTCCCTGCCTTTCGCATTTTATTAACTCTTATGCTGTAGAGGAGGGGTTCCCCAGCCCATAAGACTGGTAACACCTCTAAAGCAGGGCACACTGCAAGAATAAGCCCCATTTAGGGAACCCTTCTGTTTCTACGTAAACTTGTTTATCTAACTTTCAGAGTGGTGGCATGACATGAGTAGACCCCAGGGACCTCATTTGTCCTGGGAAGGCCTTGAAGAGCATCTTCTGGCTCTTTTCAAGTTGCTGCCATTGCAGGAACTGGAGTATCATTTCAGTCTGTTGCATTTCTGCAACACCAAGGATATAAAACCCGTTGTATCTCTTCCACGTGTCCAACATCCAGACTTAATTTTTCTCCAACTTTTGAAAAGAAAAAAGTCTCTCTTCTACACTCATTCCAGGGTTATATCAGAAATACATTTTTCTTCTGTTTTATCTTTTGACCTATCTGTCTTCTAAACTTTGACATTCTCCACCCAGCTGAAAGTAAGCACAGGGCAGCTCTTGTGTAGAATGAAGTGGCATGGTGCTGGCAAGCAGGTGGGTCTGAGCCACACCATCCTCAGTTTCCTGATCAAGTCTCAACCTCTGCTTGGAATGAATGATTGATTGGTGCTTATTTTAGTATCTTTGGGCCTTTACTATATTATTTCCCCTGTCTAAAATATATTTTCTCTTCATATGTTACCTCTGTCACCAAATGTGATAAAATGTTTGTTTATTAACTCCATTAAATACCACCTCTTCTTCGAGCCTCCAAGCTCTGTTTACACTGTTTTTCCTTCCCTTGCACCATATTACAGTGGGCTGTTTCTGGCTCTGATATTTCATTAGCTCCTGGAAAGGAAGGATTCATTCATTTCCAATCACCATCTAATGCAGAATCTGGCCTGTCCATTCTCAACAAAGTATGCTGGAAGGTTGTTGAATGAAGCCTAATAGGCTCAGTCTTTCATTTGGTCCATTTAATTTTCACTTGCCCTCTATTTCATATTGTGATTATGTGGATGTTGTTCTTATTTTTCTGTGTGTATTTTGCAAAGCCCTGACACGCAGGATGAAGCAGTGATGTTCTTCCTCAAAATAGAAGATCATCCCTTGCTCTTAATCTAAGCAAATCGATTTTGTCCTTTTTGGAGACTAAAGATTATTTTAAGAAGACTAATATTTACCCTACAAAATGAGCACCTGTAACATTTTGCATGCAATTCTAAAAGCCCATTTGCAGAGGCTTGGTGAAGAACACTAGCTTGGGGGCCTCCTGAGAGCTGCAATGCTTAGACGTGGAAAATTGTAAGATGGGACCATGCCTGGGAGGCAAATTGAGAGGCAGAGACCAAGAATCTGAGGCAGGTGCTGACAAAGATGTGCCAGCCTTTGGGAATTAGAATTTCTTTGAAGCCCGTGAATCCTGGGTCCATGTTACCTGTTTAGAAATAGAAAACTTTACTTCGTAAGCCAATGTGGTCGTGCGTCTTTAATCCTCTAGGGTTTTTCATTCAATAAACATCCTGCTCGTTCCACCTGCAATGCTCTTCTCTTAGGTCTTTGTATGGTGTCTCTTTCCTGTCCCTGAGCTCAGCTCCATGTCACCTTCTCAAGGGAAGCCTTCCTTGCCAGCCAATCCCAAGTACTTCCTTTCTCGCCTCATCTCTCTCTGACTCAATCTAGAAGCATCTTATTTATTTGTTTATGGGATAGTTTCAAATATGCTGTCTCCTCCAAGATGAATTTGAGTTCCACGTAAGCCTGGATTCCATCTGTTCTATCTGTGTACCCCTCTTTCCTTGAGGGGTGCCTGGTACCACAGATTGAAACATTTATGGGATAAATGAATTAATTAATAGGTTAGTGGAGGATGTGGCACAATCCTGGGATGGGATATAAAGTGAATAATACTTGGCCCCAGCCTTCAGTTTTGTTCTAGGTGGAGGAGGTGGAGCTATAAATAAATAATTATAATCCTGCATTAAAGATATGGTCATAGTAGTTAATTCAGAATGTTGAGAGCACAAAAAAGGCAGTGATCGACTCTAAGAGAATAAGGAGGGTCGAGAAAGCCTGCCCCAAAGAGCTAAGACTTGAGTTAGAATTAAACTAATGAGTAGAGGTTCACGGGTAGAAAAGGAAGGAAGTGAGTTGCACCTGCAGCTCAAGGAGTAGGGCGCAGGCCTCATACTGGGGGTGGCAGTGTCAAGCCCGGCCCCAGCCAAAACTGCAAAAAAAAAAAAAAAAAGAAAGAAAAGGAAAGAAGAACACGTGAGGCAGACAGCACTCAGAACCACAGGAGGTGTGGTGTGCAGGAGCGATGGGCAGCTTGTGGTTGTTGGCCCCTGTCCTTCTCCTTCGGTTCTCTGCTATTTAGGAATCAGAAGGGGCCAACAGAAAGCCTTTGTGCCCACACTTAAGCCAAAGTCACGGAGCCACAGGGGTGAGCCCCTAGAACTGGAGTAGGGTGGCAGCAGGCAGTGACATAGAAACCTTGGGTACAGATGGAACCGGGGGAGGGGCCGGGCGCAGTATTGGAGCTGGGTCAGCTTTATCTCTCATCTCGAGTATCTTTGTCCATTATCAAACCATGTTTGGGGATTTGCATAAACAGTCAAAGCAGGTTCCTGCCACTCTCAATTATAGAACAAATTTAACATTCGAATTATGTTAGAGCCGTTCAAAATCTGCCACGAACACAATTTGAGGCCAAAGGGAGTCATGTCCAGTTTGGGCTTGTTTAATTTGGATTTAAATAAGAGACAGAAAAAAACAAAGGAAGGAAGAGGAATGTGAAATCTACAACTTAGTAGAAAGGCATAATCTGAATCAGGAGGCGAAATCTAAAATTCAAGACAGTCAGATGTCCGGCAGGATGAGGATAAGGCGCGCGGCTCTCCCCATGAACCCAGATCAGGCCTTGCTTACATTACGGGAGCTGTCCACCTGAGTTCTGTATCCTGCGCTCTAATTAGGAGTATACGTTTTTGCGGAATTTTAAAAAGAGGTCTATTTGAGGCCCAGTGAAAGATAGTAAGTATGTATTTATGCAAAGAGTAACATCCCTTAGTCTGTTTCTCCACCCTCTCCTTATGGCATATAAGATCAGGAAGTGTTTGATAGACTCATACAACAACAAACCTTTATTACTCATTCACCTGTCAGGCACAGTCCTTACTTTAAAGGAGCTTCCAAACTCTCTGGAGAGAGATCGTATACATATATATGGAAACTTGCAAGCGAGATGACGTGAGCCTCATTCTCAAGTTATAGGTATTCACAGAGGGCAGAAGCTGTCCATTGCAGGAAAAAGAACAAAAGTCAATTATATAATCCTGCATCTCAGTGAGGAAGATTTGGACCTTGGGAGTATCATTACAGATGCAGTTATATACTAAGAATTGCATGTGATGACTCTATAGCTTCTTGATTTACCAACTCTCTTAGTCACTAGAGATTAATTTTATTTTCATGAGACCCCCTAAAGCAGGACAATGTCCATGCCTACGGTTTTCTTTTTGATAGCCTGTCCTTAATATTCTTCTGGACTGTTCTTTTATTTATGTATCATTCTATGTGCTTTCAGGACCTGTGGTCCTGAGTTTCTGGAGTTTCCCACTTCCGGTGACAGTGGTTCTCATGGGCACCGTCCTGTGGACTGGAGCCACCCCCAGCCCGTCCGGCTCACTGTCGCTTCTCCTCCTACACTCAGGGGCCTCCATCGAGCCAGCAGTAGTCTCATTCTCGGATTGGCTCACGTAGACAGTGGATTAGTCTCTCCAGGCTGCTATGACAAACTGCCATAAACTGGGTAGCTTATACACAACAGAAATTTATTTCTCACAGATCTGGAGGCTGGAAGTCAGGTTCAAGGAGCCCACAGGCTCAGTGTCCGGTGAGGGCCTGCACCAGGCTTGGTAGAAACAGCATCTGTTTGCTGTGTCCTCCCATGGTAGCAGAGTGAACAAACTCCACCGGGCCTGTTTTATAGGGTCGCTGATCTCATTCATGAGGGCTCTGTTGGGGGGTCTAACATGAACCACCCCCCACAAAATAACACAAAGGACCTAGTTAGCCTTACCCCTCCCCCCCCCCCCACAAAAAACAAATTCATGCCAAAGGATCCTAACTCACCGCAGCCTCAGGGCAAGCTCTGGAATTTGGCCCCATATATAGAAGAGGTCTCTAACTGCCACTGGGCCAGGTGCCATCTTTGCCCACCCAGCTGGTACTCACCTCTTTCAATAAGCCAAGCCTGAACCTCTCCACTCCTGGTCTTTGGCTATCGAGGTTTAAACTTTTCAGGCTGGACCCTCATATCCTAATCAACACCCCTCCAGAAGCCCCATTTCCTAATACTATGCCCTTAGGGGGTTAGGATTGTAACATGAATTTTGTGGAGACACAAACATCCAGACCATAAAAAATAGTGTTTGCCACAAACATAGAAGTTATGAACCTTTCATTAGTCTGAAATTGGACCTCATTGTTTATGACATCATTGATACAATGAATAACTGTTAGCTTCTCAGGTCTCTAACTCACTCCGAAATGTGTTATAAGAAATAAATTTCTCTAAAAAATAGAATTTGAGAAGCCTGTACACACCAGCCTCTTCTTAGAGATTCCTGATACCCATTAACATCTCTGAGAAATGCTATAATTTAAAACAATTGCTTAATGTAAGTATTTCTTAGACTTACTTTAGTGTGGAACTCTGTTTCTTTTCTTGCTAATTGCATATTAACATTCTGAGAAGGATGCCTTTAGAAAGATTGCCCCATCCCTGGAATCTCACTAGCATTAGACAGCAGTATAATCGTAATCACAGGCCTGGATAAAATGCCACGCAGTGTTTCCCAGGCAACTGCTGGTTGACTAAAGAAAGAAGTGTCTACAACTTTACCTCTTTCTTCACTGACATTGGCGAGCAGGTCCTTGAGGCCAGGTTGTTATACTGCCTAAGTAACAGTGAACAGAAGGACCAGCTCAGTGTGACTCTATCTGTGAGACTTTCGGAGGGAGTGTGGCCAGCTCATTAATGAGGGTCACTGGGGGCTGAAGCTCCATCATTCTGTCACAGGTATAAATTATGCTAAGTCAATAGCACAGGACACTGAAAATTGATGTGTTTAGATAGAAGTTGAAAGATGCTTTGTGACTGCAGATAACTTGGACCTTTTAAAGCCTTATGTAAGTGTGTCATTTGGGAAGGAAACAAGGAAAAGAAATGTTAAATTACTGGGGCTCCTGTCCTCCTGGTCTCAGCTCAGTCATGTCATTTACTTTGTAAGTCACCCTAGGAGGTAAATGTTATTTTTACTATTATACAGAAGAGGAAAATGATGCTTGAAGAGCCAAGTAAGCTTCCTGAGGCCACCAGCTAGTGTGCAATGGAACTAAGACCTGAACCCATGGCCTTAAGGTTTCCAGCCCGTGCTCTTTTCCTATTAAACCCGTTAATTCCCACCTAAGCATAAATACAAGCCGTGGTCTCTGGAGTCCAATATCATACATCTCCATAGTTGACTCTTTTCTCTGAATCTCCTCTCTTGATTTTCTTGCAGTGGATGTGCTTTACAGGCCAATTGCATTCGAGACTCTTCTAGAATCCAGTGATGTTTCACACAGCCTTGATTCAGAGCCGATGGTTCTTCTTTTGGCTTAACTGAAAAATTTCTAAAGCATTGACTACATGTTACTGGATTAGAATCAGCTTTCTATTATAACATTCTTTTGTTAAAACTGGTACTTTTAAATAAGTATGAGAGAAACAAAGTATGTGTGAAACAAAGTACTTGTTTGGTTTTTTTTTTTAATAACAACTTCTTAGAGCAAATCCATAGACAGTATTTAAGAGGAAAGCATAGTTGCTAAATATGTATATTTGGTGATCAGAAATCTCCTGAAAGAACCCTTATTGGGCAGCACCTGTGGCTCAGTGGGGAGGGTGGTGACCCCATATATCGAGGGTGGCCGGTTCGAATCCAGCCCTGGCCAAACTGCAACAAAAAAAATAGCTGGTGTTCTGGCAGGCACCTGTAGTCCCAGCTACTTGGGAGGCTAAGGCAAGAGAATTGCCTAAGCCCAGGAGTTGGAGGTTACTGTGAGCAGTGACACCACAGCCCTCTACAGAGGGCAATAAAGTGAGACTCTGTCTCTAAAAGAAAAAAAAAACGCTTATTAATAATGTTTTGTAACATTACTAGAAAATGCTGATTAAAAGTTAGCTTGCTTATAATGATTTTTATTTTGGAGAGCTGGTTTTTACAGTAGCAGTGACTTGAGCCATAAAATATTCTCTTCAAATAACATGGCACAATAAAATATATCTCTGGCATTATTTATTTCAAAATGAGAAAATGCTTATTCAACTAGATTTCAGTGAAAGGTATTATTCCTATCTCCTATTTGGTTTAATAGTCAAGGTAGTCTCTGTTAATGATGTATATTTTGGATTTTCCATTTCTTTTATGTTTTTTTAAATTTTTCTGTTCTTATTTCCCATCACACCATGTATGTTAAGTATTTTCTAGAAAAATAATGTTTACCATCTCATGCTTCATAGATCCTGGTTATGAAAGTTACTTCTCATGTTGATTTAAAACTCTATAATTTTCAGATACTTCTTATAAAAACGCTCTGTCTTGTTGGATCTCTAGGAAACAGATGTGGTTCCAGACACCAGGCTTTTGGACAAATTTAGTCAGATTACACCTCAGCTCTTTAGCCCCCTGGATGAGACCATCCAAAATCCACCACTGGAGACTCTGTACATCATCGACTTCTTCATTGCATTGGCAATTTGCAACACAGTAGTGGTTTCTGCTCCAAACCAACCACGCCAAAAGGTAAGGTCTCCAGTGTAAACAAGAGTCACCTTCCAGTAGAGAACTTTTGAGCTTAAATGTATCTGTACTGGTGCTATTACATGGATAATAATGGTAAATAGTAGCAGCTGTGTAACACTTATGCAGCATTTATCCTGTGTTCTGTACTATCCACAGTCTAACTATCCACAGTCTATTCAAATATCATTAGTATTAACATGTTTATTCTTCCCAACAACCCCATGAGCTAGATACTGTGACTCCACTAGTCTTCATTTTATAGATGAGGTTAAGTAATTTGCCCAGGGGCATGAAATCCGTTTGTGGAGTGAGATTTGAACCTAGAAAGTATTGCTTACTGCTGCTCACTCAGACTCTAAGGGGATGGTTGTTGGTGATAGTTTTCTTCAACAAAGTGAAGCTTTCTTTGACACTTCTGAGACCTCCGATATCATATCATATAGATCTTCAAACTAGGGAGTACTGGGTCTAATATCAAGTTTAATGATAATGTATCTGTTTTCATGTACCAGTGTGAGTTAGTTTGAAGTCAATCAATCTAAAATCCAGTATATCTAAAATATACCAAGGTTCTATAGTTCCTACAAAAGTTGGAATTTTAAAATGTATTTGTAGCCTAGAATTCAATTAAGAAAAACACTTGGTTTACAGGCTGGTATTCACTCCTTGCTGTCTTAGCTTCCCTATGTATAAAACTATCTTCCCCCTTTCACACATTCACTTAAAATTCAATTTGCAGCACAACCCAATTAAATTTTAATTTTCCATCTGATCATTTTCTTTTGACAACTTCCAAGGTGGTCAATTTTAATGTAAAAATAATTTACTTCCAATTAAGCTGCCCTTGATCAGAAACTGTATTATACAAGGTTTTGCCTAGAAAGTTGCTCTTTGAAAAAGTGATTGTGTTGCAAAAGAATAAATCACTAGATGTTCTCTTTCCTCCTGCATAATGCTTTTTCCCATACATCTATTACCAAAGGAGGATTATTTGGTATTTTCTGTTTAAGCAATATTATTGCCTTATTCCCAAAGTATATAATATTCTGTTATTTGAAAGACTATGTCTATAGATATGTAAGAGCCAGAGCTGCAAGGAATTTCCAAGTAATGATAGGCAATAGGTAAGGAGCTAGTTAGAATCCATGTGGAGTTCAGAAACTTCATATGATTTTGTTTCACTCTTCATTTCTGAGTTGTTGCTAAGTTCAAATATCAACCATGTCCTCAATCATAAAATTTTTGATTTTTCGGAGAAAAATTTTCAATTCCCTGGGCATTTCTCAATGAGAAAGTTTTAGGATCTTGCTAAAATTTAACCCTAATCGTGGTCTTTCATCAGTGTTAAATTCTAAATTTAATCATTGATAAAACTCTGAAACAAAGCCAAATATCTACAACCAAATGATCTTTGACAAAGCAGCAAAAACATACACAAGGAAAAGGATACCCTGTTCAACAAATGGTACTGGAAAAATTGTAGAGCCACATCCAGAAGAATGAAACAGATCCCTCTCTCTACCATACCAAAAATAAATACATAACTCAAGATGGATTAAAGACCTAAATGTAAGACCTGGTACCACAAAATTTCAGGATGAAAATTTAGGAAAATTTCGTCCAGACATTGACCTGGGCAAAGAAATTTTAACTAAGACCTCAAAACCAAATTCTAAAAATAAATAATACTTAATTAAACTAAAAAGGGTTTGCATAGCAAAAGAAATAATCAACAGAGTAAATAGACAACCTACAGAATGAGAGGAAATATTTGCAAACTATGCATCTGACAAAGGACTAAGACCTTTAATCTACAAGAAACTCAAACAAATCAGCAAAAGATAAAAAAAATTAAAAATCCTCCATTGAAAAGTGGGCAAGAGGCTCAGCACCTGTGGCTCAATGGGCTAAGGCACCAGCCACGTACACCTGAGCTGGTGGGTTCGAATCCAGCCTGGGCCCACCAAACAACAATGACGGCTGCAACCAAGAAATGGCCAGGCATTGTGGCGGGCGCCTGTAGTCCCAGCTACTTGGGAGGCGGAGGCAGGAGACTCGCTTGAGCCCAGGAATTGGAGGTTGCTGTGAGCTGTGATGCCACGGCACTCTATCCAGGGTGACAGCTTGAGGCTCTGTCTCAAAACAAAAATAAAAAACTCCTACGCTCAGTGCCTGTGGCTCAACGGGCTAAGGCGCCAGCCACGTACACCTGAGCTGGCAGTTTCGAATCCAGCCCAGGCCTGCCAAACAATAATGACGGCTGCAACCAAAAAATGGCCGGGCGTTGTGGTGTGCGCCTGTAGTCCCAGCTACTTGAGAGGTTGAGGCAACAGAATTGCTTAAGCCCAGGAGTTTGAGGTTGCTGTGAGCTGTGACGCCACAGCAGTCTACCGAGGACAACATGGTGAGACTGTCTCAAAATAAATAAATGAATAAACAAACAAACAAACAAACTGTAGAAGTATGTTCACAGCAACGTTGTGTGCCAGATAGCTCACTGACAAGAAAACGAATTAGGCCAAGCACAGTGCCTCTCGCCTGTAGTTCTAGCACTCTGGGAGGCTGAGGCGGGTGGATTACCTGAGCTCAGGAGTTTGAGACTAGCTTGAGCAAGAGTGAGACCCCATCTGTACTGAGGCAAGAGGATAGCTTGACCCTAAGAGTTGGAGGTTGCTGTGAGCTATGACGCCCAGAGTTGACACCTCTTGACCCCCAGAGTTAGAGGTTGCTGTAAGGTATGACACCACGGCACTCTACCCAGGGGGACAGTCTGAGATTCTGTCTCAAAAAAAAAAAAAAAGAATTAACTCTGACATATTAATACAATGACTATGCAACTGTGAAAATAAATGAAGTATAGCAACATGCGTGGACATGAGTGAATCTCAAAATTAATGTGAAGAAAAAACAACTATAGAATATAAATGACATGTATCTAGAGTACGAAACATGTCAATCCAGGAAACTTTTGAGCATGTAGTAGAAAATATAATAACCAAGAAAATGAGCACATAATTCAAGACAGATCACTTCTCAACAAAGGAGCAAGGAAGCAGGGATTACTATCTGGAAGGAACCCCAGGGCTTCAAAACTATTGGTAATGTTCTGTTTCTAAAGGTGAGTGTTCAATATATAGGTGTCCATTTTATTACCATGCTTTAAAATGTCCCTATATCGGGTGGCGCCTGTGGCTCAGCGAGCAGGGCGCCGACGCCAAATACCGAGGGTGGCGGGTTCAAACACAGCCCCGACCAAACTGCATCAAAAAACATCCAGGCTTGTGGCGGGCGCCTATAGTCCCAGCTACTCGGGAGGCTGAGGCAGGAGAATCGCCTAAGCCCAAGAGCTGGAGGTTGCTATGAGCTGTGACTGCACAGCAGTCTACTGAGGGTGATAAAGTAAGACTCTGTCTCTACAAAAAAAAAAAACAAAAAAACAAAAAAAACTCTACCCTAAAATGTCCCATATATCCAAGTCTTCTCTCTTGCTTTTTAGTAAAATAATTTTTTTGTCATGTAAATCCTGCAGAGAGGCTAGATACAGTGGCTCATGCCTGTAATCCCAGCTACCTGGGAGGCCAAGGCTGGTGAATCACTTGAGCTCAGGAGTTCAAGACCACCCTAAGCAAGAACAAGACTCCATCTCTCCTAAAAACAGAAAAACCAGCCAGGAGTCATAGTGGGCGCCTATAGTCCTAGCTACTTGGGGAGGTTGAAGCAAGTAGCTTGAGCCCAAGAGTTTGAGGTTGCTATGAGCTGTGATGCCATGGCACTCTACTACCCAGGGTTACAGCGTGAGACTGTCTCAAAAAAAAAAAAGAAAAGTTGGCTCGGCGCCTGTGGCTCAATGGGCTAAGGCACCAGCCACATACACCTGAGCTGGCGGGTTTGAATCCAGCCTGAGCCCGCCAAACAACAATGGTGGCTGCAACCAAAAATGGCTGGGCATTGTGGCAGGCGCCTGTAGTCCCAGCTACTTGGGAGGCAGAGGCAAGAGACTCACTTGAGCCCAGGAATTGGAGGTTGCTGTGAGCTGTGATGCCACAGCACTCTATCCAGGGTGACAGCTTGAGGCTCTGTCTCAAAAAAAATAATAAATAAATAAAAAGTAATAGTTTAAGAGGATAGCTGATGTAAATACATAATGGCAAAGTTGAGGGCGATGCCTGTGGCTCAGTGGGTAGGGCGCCGGCCCCATATTCCGAGGGAGGTGGGTTCGAACCCGACCACAGCCAAACTGCAACAAAAAAATAGGGCATTGTGGTGGGCACCTGTAGTCCCAGCTACTTGGGAGGCTGAGGCAAGAGAATCACCTGAGCCCAGGAATTGGAGGTTGCTGTGAGCTGTGATGCAACGACACTCTACCAAGGGCGATAAAGTGAAACTCTGTCTCTAAAAAAAAAAAATGAAATTAAATAAAAAAATAATGGCAAAGTTGAGTTTGAGATTATAGTAGAAAGAAACTTTGTGAGTTTGTATGGAGGGCATGTGTATGTTTTTCAGGTCCATGGTCCCTTATCTGCAATTGTGAAATACAAATAGTACTATAAATTAAAAGGTTTTTTTTAAAAATTTTTAGTTTCTGGCTCTTTTTAAAAAAATTTTTATTATTTTAATTTTCACAAATTCATTTGGCAACCAAATCTGGGTCTGAACAGACACAGGGTTACTTATAGTCTGTCTTTATTCCACTTAACATGCATATTCATACTTTTCATTGCAAAAATTAGGATAGCTTGGATAAATAGCTTGTATATGCAACAAATAAAACCCAGATCTCAATAACTTAATACAGTATGTCAAGTCTGAGAAGGGGAAGGACAGTGTTCCCCATGGTCATTTAGCAACCTGAATTGAAGGAGATGCCACTGTTATAGGACATGTGACTGCCAGGGAAGAGAGTATAGAACTCAGTTTTGTTCCCAGCTCTTAGTCAAAGCTAGGCACAAAACTTCATACTAACTTTAAAAAATGCAGAGAAGTACAGGAAATATTTTGTGAGCATTCTGCCTCTACCACAGGTGTGCTGCCCCAGACTATGCCTCTTGGGAGGCATCATGTGATATATAGAACATGTACCCCACTACCTCTCTAAATCCAAAGCATGGATTCTGAAGTGCCTTTGGCCCCAAGGGACGATGGACCTGTGTTATCATTTGTTGAGCTCTTGTGTATCAGGTAGTATTCTAATTGCTTCACCCAATTATATCCTTTAATTCTTTCAGTAACTCCATAAGATAGATATTATCTTCATTCTCACCATACAGAAAAGAAAACCAAGTCATAGAATGGTTAAATAAAAAGTTCAAGGTTACACAGGTAGGAAGTTATAAAGCCAGGATTTGAAGCAGGCAGTTTGACTCCAGCGAAATTCTTTTTTTTTTTTTAATTAAATCATAACTGTGTACATTAGTGCAGTCATTGTGTTGGCTTCATATACAATCTGAAACATTTTCATCAAACTGTTTAACATAGTCCAGTGAAATTCTTAACAACTACATATTTGCCTCAAATACACGGAGGGTAGATGGCTTTGATTGAGAAATTGGGGCTAGGCATAGATATTTGGGGGTCTTTTAATTGGAGGTACACTGAGCAGAAGTTATGAGGGGAAGAGAGAGAAAGCCAGAAGTCTAAATGTTGAGGAATGGGCATGTGTGGGGGGAAGATTGAGAGAGGGCTGAAGGAAAGGAACTAACAAAGAAGCAGAAGCAGTTAGACTATGGCAGGTTCCCTGGGCTGACATATAGTCAGAGAAGTCAGAAGTCAGAGAAAGACTTGGCCACCATTGCAAAATGCCTCAGAGAGGTCAAGGAGAATGGCTACCTGGAAGGAATTAAATCAAGTTATCTTTTTCTGAACTTCCCTTATCCATGGCTTATTACATGATAGGAAACTTACTTTTAAGAACCTGAAGATTTAGGCACACCATGTGGTATGTTCAACCCAGCCAGCAGCCTGCATCCTGCTCTGGAAAGGCTGTTAGGGCATAAGAGAAGGCATCTTTGTTTATACTACTTAGTAGTCACAGGCTTGGTTCATCTTGAATAGCAGGTGACTTGTGGATTGAAGTAAAAGTTTAATTCCCTCTCTGACTAAATTTGTGTATGGTATTTGGTTTATGACCCAATGTAATTCCATAAAGGGACAGAGGAGGTTCGTTCATAGGTGTATCTACATATGATGTATGGTATATACCTGTAGTCTCAGCTATTCAGGAGATCAATGCAGGAGGATCTTTTAGGGCCAGGAGTTCAAGGCTGCAGTGGTCTGTGATTATACCAAAGTCTTCCAGCCTGGTTGCAGTGTGAGACCCTATCTCAAATAAATACATAACATACACGCACATACCCTCCCACTTTAAGAGTGAGAGGTAATAGTGTGTTTTTCACCACAATTTTTAAAATGAAAATTAGATGGCTCAGTGCCTGTGGCTCAAGAGGCTAAGGCTCCAGCCACATACACCTGAGCTGTCAGGTTTGAATACAGCCTGGCCGCCAAACAACAATGATGGCTGCAACCAAAAAGTGGCCAGGCGTTGTGGCAGGTGCCTGTGGTCCCAGCTACTTGGGAGGCTGAGGCAGGAGACTCGCTTGAGCCCAGGAGTTGGAGGTTGCTATGAGCTGTGATGCCATGGTACTCTATCCAGGGTGACAGCTTGAGGCTCTATCTCAAAAAAAAAAAAAAAAAGATAAAAATCAACAGAGTCTGAGTATGGTGGCTCACCTCTGTAATCCTAGCCCTTTAGGGAGGCAGGAGGATCACTTGAGTCTAAGAGTTCAAGACCAGCTTGTGCAAGAATGAGACCCTGTCTCTAAAAAAACTAGAAAAATTATTTGGGCATGGTTGCAAACACCTACAGTCCCAGTTACATAGGTGTCTAAGGCAAGAAGATCACTGGAGCCCAGGAGTTTGAGGTTGCTGTGAGCTATGATGACACCACTGCATACTAGCCCATGAGATAGAGCATGACCTTGTCTAAAATAATAATAATAATAATGATAACAACAGAGAAAACACCCAAGGAAATCTGAATAAACTATAGATGTTAGTTACCCTTCTCAGCCTCATTCTCTTAAGAATGTACGATAGAGTTTTCCAAAAGCTACAATGATATGTTATTGCATCAGATTGGAAGCAGAAGCAGGTACCGGAATTTAGCTGTCTTTTTTTTTTTTTTTTTTTGCGATAGAGCCTCAAGCTGTCCCACTGGGTAGAGTGCTGTAGCATCACAGCTCACAGCAACCTCCCAACTCCTGGGCTCAAGCAATTCTCCTGCCTCTGCCTCCCAAGTAGGGACTATAGGCATCCACCACAACACCCGGCTATATTTTTTTGGTTGCAGCTGTCGTCATTTGGCGGGCCTGGGCTAGATTCGAACTTGCTAGCTCAGGTGTATGTGGCTGGCGCCCTAGCCACTTGAGCCACAGGCACTGAGCCGAATTTAGCTGTCTTTTTTTTTTTTTTTAATTATTTTATTTATTTATTTATTTGGTTGCAACTGTCATTGTTGTTTGGCGGCCCCAGGCTGGATTTGAACCCGCCAGCTCAGGTGTACGTGGCTGGCGCCTTAGCTGCTTGAGCCACAGGCGCCAAGCCGAATTTAGCTGTCTTAAGCCACACATTAAAAACAATTGTGGGGAACATTCGATTCTATTTTATAGAATGATGTGTTGCCTGATTTCTATATAAATAAAAAAGATTTGCTTGTAATCCCAGCACTTTGGGAGGCTAAGGCAGGAGGATTGCTAAGGCTAGAAGTTTGAGATGAGCCTGAACAACATAGTGAAACCCCATCTCAAAAAAAAAAAAAATTAGCCAAGCATGGTGATGTGCACCTGTAGTCCTAACTACTTGGGAAGCTAAGGTGGGAGGATCACTTGAGTCTAGGAATTCATGGTTGCAGTGAGCTATGATTGAGCTACTACCCTCCAGTCTAGCCAATAGATTGAGACCTTATCTCAAAAACAAACAAAAAAGATTTTTATTCTTTTACTAAATGTTTTTGGAAAATATAGTTACTTTTTTTTTTTTTTTGAGACAGATCCTCAAGCTGTCATCCTGGATAGAGGGCTGTGGCATCCCAGCTCACAGCAACCTCCAATTCCTGGGCTCAAGTGAGTCTCCTGCCTCCACCTCCCAAGTAGCTGGGACTTCAGGCGCCTGCCACAACGCCAGCCATTTTTTGGTTGCAGCCATCATTGTTGTTTGGTGGGCCCGGGCTGGGTTCGAACCCGCCAGCTCAGGTGTACGTGGCTGGCGCCTTAGCTGCTTGAGCCACAGGCGTGGAGCCAAAAATATAGTTATTTTTAATAAAAATATTCATGTTAACATGTAATGGTTTTTAATTACTTTTTTTTCCTTTTTTTTGAGACAGAGTCTCATTTTGTCATCCTCAGTAGAGTGCCATGGTGTCATAGCTTACAACAACCTCAAACTCTTGGGCTCAAGTGATCCTTATGCCTCAGCCTCCCCAGTAGCTGGGATTGTAGGCACCTGCAGTACTACCCAGTTAATTTTTAGAGATAGGGTCTCACTTTGGCTCAGGCTGGTCTTGAACTCCTGAGCTCAAACAAACCACTCACCTCAGCCTCCCAGGGTGCTGGAATTACAGGTGTTAGACACTGTGCTTGGCCTTATTTACCATTTTTAGGTAGGATTTTTTTTTTTTTTTTGCTGTTGTTGCAGTTCGGTCAGGGCTGGGTTTGAACCTGCCACCTCCGTATATGGGGCCAGCACCTTACTGACTGAGCCACAGGTGCCACCTATAGGTAGGTTTTGATCAGAGAACCTCTGTTGATGCTGGGAAATGAATGGAAAGTAAAATAAGGCCAAGAGAGGGGTGAGATGGTGACCTTAAGGGAGGATGGAGAGCAAAGCGCTGAGGGCAGCTGCCGTGCTGGAATCAGGTGTGAGTAGGATGTGGGGTTGTCGGTGGGGCCCTCCCCTGGCAGCACCCGGGCGCCCTCCAGCAGCCGGGCAGGCCCACCCTGACTTTTTGCTCCCTGGAAGTTACGGATGGTAGAGAGATGACAAAGACGCCTTTATTGACACACATGTAATATTTTGAGGGATTCTAGGATCTACTTGGAGAGGAGGCCCAAATAACAAACTGAGGTCACTGCTCGTTAGGTGGAAACGTATTTTTTTTTTTAATTTGGTTATAAAAGAACATGTACTTTTATGGTATACTTAATGCTATTTGGACCTAAATTTATTCATATACTATTAATAGTTACACTTATATAACTGGCTAAGAATATTTAAATTCAGGTCTTTTAATAATATTGACTTCTACGAATTTAGAACGATTCACGGTTAGAACTGTCATCTTAAGCAAAGTGGAGGACCATTTACAAGCCTTCTAAGCTCATACAGAGATGTGTTCACAGAAACCCTTCCATGTTGGCCTCCTGACATTAGGAGTAAGTGAGGAGGAAAAAAAAAGAAGAAAAAACTATTGGCTTTTTTTTTTTTATCAGCTTTCATGTTATTGACCTTTCATTTTAAAAAATGTATCAGCTATAGGAAACAATTAAAACTTTGTTTTAAAAAAACAGCACAAAGTAAAAGTCCATATTTAATCTGCTGCCTTCAAAACTTTCTTGGGAAGCTTAATTAAATAGCTATTCATCTGTGTATTCTGCTCAGTCTTCTAAAGACTATTAATGCTGCAGTCTTAATTAAAGGAAAAGGGACTAAAGCAGCTTTTCATTTTTAGTCTGTTAGATCAGGAAGAAAAAGCACTTAGCACCTCTGTGAACATCACTCAGAGTTGTTCAATTATGAGTTGATTTCATTCAGCTGAACGTCGGTCAGGTCAGAAAATCATATTCGAGTACAGTTTCTGTACATTTCTATATTTACTCAGATTTTTGCCTCGAGGTTATAATACGAATGTTTGATGCGTTGTTGCTAAATCCAAGTCTGTAAGCAGAGTCTCAGCCTATAGCCGTCGAACCGCCTCGTTGACCATCAGATTCAACAGTAGCTGGAGCTCCTCAGCCTTCTTTAAGCCCATTTCTCTGTTACCATCTTTTAAAAAGCCTGAGAATAGGCCAACATTTCCCTCTCCCACTCTCTGAAATTGAGCTGTCAGGCCCGGCTGGATGTGGATTCATCATTGGGGAGTGTGGCCCTATTACCCACGTCCTTATTGCGAGCACTCACACATGCTTTTCTTGAAATGAGGAAATACCATTGGCCCATACACTCTTCAAATTTGTCAAATTCTAAAAAAGAGGGTCTAGTCCAGAGATTTTGAACCAGTGAGCCATTAGAGGATCTTGTGTGTGCCGTGAAAAATTTTGAGGATTATTAAATTGTTTTTAAAGAAGTTCAAAGTAGAATAACTATATTCTTTATTTATTTTTTATGTTTTTGAGACAGAGTCTCACTATATCAACTTTGGTAGAGTGCTGTGGAATCACAGCTCACAGAAACCTCAAACTCTTGGGCTTAAGTGATTTTCTTGTCTCAGCCTCCCAAGCAGCTGGGACTACAGGTGCCACCACAATGCCTGGCTACTTTTTTGTTGTAGTTGTCATTGTTGTTTAGCTGGCCTGGGTCAGGTACGAACCCACCAGCCCTGTTGTATGTGGCTGGCACCCTAACCAATGAGCTATGGGTGCCAGATCCTTTTTTTTTTTTTTGCAGTTTTTTTGGCCAGGGCCGGGTTTAAACCCACCACCTCCAGTACATGGGGCCGCTGGCACCCTACTCCTTGAGCCACAGGCGCTGCCTGTTTTTTTATTTTTTGTTTTTTGATCAACATAATTTAAGTGTGCCGCAGAAGTTTACCTACAGTTTCAAGGGTGCTGTGAGTTTAAAAAGGTTGAAGAAGACTGGTCTAGGGCATAATTCCAAGAGTCTCACTTCCAAGAGTTTGAATTTTAAATCAGCAGGTTCTATAAAGGATTTTATTTTGTTTTAAATAGCAACTCTGAAGATTCAATAAAAACTAAATTTTTAATGCATATGTTCTATAAGCATGGTATTCTGTTCAGTGTTTTTTATTTTTCTTTTTGCTTCATTGAGCTCTCTGCATGGAAAGGGAAATAAACAGATAACCACGTCAGAGCAATTTTCTTGGTAATGGCAGGAGTTCAGGGAAAGGGTGAAAGGGGGAAGGGGTGACAGTGACAGGTGGATTTGGGAAAAGCAGCGCACGGTGGACTCAGAAGAGCACAGACTTTAAAAAGAAGCCAAGGAGAGGACTCTGTCTGGACAAAGTAGAAGGAACAGTAAGTATAAAAAGAATCAGTGCTCTGGGGGGGGGGGGGGGCAAAAAGTGTCTCGCTGTGAAGTTTTGCTTTTGGTTTTGTTTTCCTTGCAGGTGGGAAGATTCTGAATCTTTTCTTGGAAACTCATGATTCAATCTGTTATCTGAAACAAAATTTAAATGTCAGTGTTCTGGGATGGGAGGAAGTTTAAGTGTCACTAATTGTAAGCCTAACGCGCTGTTAGCACTTCCATCATCTAACTAAAATTTTACAATAACCCCATAAGGTAGAACTCGTGGCCTCATTTTGTCGCTGTATTCCACTGGGAGTCTCTTCTTGCCGTATTGTTAGATAACAACAAATCCCATTTGCTACAGTGCTCTGCCCCTGTCCTGGGAGGTTTGAGTAACTGTCTCCCAGTTACCCTCTCTCCTCTCTTTCGTGTTAGGGGTATGAAAGTAGTGGGAAACTTTGCTTGACTTTAAATTTAAAAACACATCTCCCCTTCTGGGACAAGCCGTGATTTAAAGGCCTGTTTAATTCTAATTAATTTAATGACAAAATAAATTAATGTCTATGAGAGGAAAGTTGTTAATTATACCCTAATAATAGGGATGTCTCTTCCAACCCCAGCTGCTGTCAGCTGCCTGCAGTTCTTTTCTCCTTCTGAATTCTATCTGCTCCCATCACCCCTTGGCTGACTTCTTTATTTGAATCAGATTGGATGGATACAATGAGTTAGGACTCTGGGAATCCAATTTCTATTTTCTCAATCTCAGGCCCTTCACGGTGAAAAAGGATCCAAACTCTCTTTCTGGGGTTAAGATTTATTCATTCAATTCTTAATTTAATTTGTTTTTTGCTGAGCTTCTTCCACTTGCTTGAACTTGCGCTAGGCACCACGGATATGAAGATAAATTAAATAGTCTCTGGCCTAATCCGTTCAGTTCAAAATTCAAGTGACAAGTCAAGACCGGAGCCAGCCTACCACGTGGGACACACAGTGGCAGATGTTCAGACCCGCAGAGCTCCTGAGAGACACCTGACCCACAGCGGGTGCAGGGTGAGGGCTGGAGGAGGGACTTATCGGGGAGCGTTGGGCAGTGAATTAGAGCTCTCCAGAGAAGCAGAACCCACAGGAAGTATGAGAGGGAATTGCGAGGAACGTCACCTCACGGGATCACAGAGGAAGAGAAGCCCCACAGCCATGGGCAAGCTGGAGACATGGGGGAACCCGCAGCGTGGCTCAGCCCGGGAGCCTCAGGATGGGGAAACCAAGGCAGCCTGAGAGGACCAGGAGGCCTGCGGTGCCACCCCCAGAGTCCAAAAGGCAACGTGCAGCCTGAAGCTTAAGGGCAAAAGGAGAAAAGGATTCCTGCTCTGGAAAGGAGGGAGGGGGGAGAGAGAGAGAGAATGAATGAGAATCTCCCCTCCCTCCCTCTGTCTCCTTCAGGCCATTTGTCCCCCCCACCGCAGCCCACTGGGTGGTGTCCTCCCAAACTGAGGCTCTCCCTCCCTGAGTCCACTGACCCAGGAGTCAGTAATGAGCCCCAGACACATCTCTGGCCAGAAAGATGTGAAGAGAATAGCCTCGGTCTGCCCAGGATGGTTCTGATTTATGTCTCTTATCCTCATTAGATATTAATGCTACCCCCTTTCCTTATCAGAAGTGTCTCTGTTTAGAAGACAACTGAGTCACTCCAACTATGGTACTTTGGGAAAATATTTAAATTTTTCTTAAGAAAACGTTCAAGGTAGGATGAGAGGAACAGATAATGGGTTATCATTCATTTTCCTAAGAGACTGGCCCACTAAAATTTTGCAGTTACACATTATCTTTTAAAAAAGAGAACGAATTATTGCTGTATTTTGAGTGGCACACAAGGTTTTGGTCTCTCATTTGTGTCTTCCAGAATTTCACATTGTCTTTTTTATAAATAAAATAAGTCAGACTAAAAAAAAAAAAAGAAAGAAAGAAAGAAAATGTTCAAGGAGAAAGAGTTCCTTGTTTTCTCTGTACAGCAATGTGCAAGATATGTTGCCTGGAGTTGCCAAAACCATCTTGTGATCCACTTGCTGGGGATGACAGAATGAAAAGACAGAGGAATCTGGACCCCTTCCCCGCCAGATCACCTGCTGGGCAGGTTTCCAGTTGTGTGAAGGAAAGACGTTCTGTACTGTTTACATCAGTTAAGTTGGGGTTTACTGTCCCCGAGGTAGAAATATAGTAACTGGTTCTAGGGATTTAAAATTATATATATACAGTAATATAAATATAAAATACGGAGTTATATAAATATTATATACAATATATGTAAATATATATAACTCATATAGAATATATATGTGCTTATTGGAGAGAGAGACAAAGGAGAGAGCGTGACCACTCCAGAAATCATTTCATCCCAGCACTTATTTCAAACCAAGAGCCCAGAGGAGTGGGGAGAGTTACCCAAGGCCACACACCGGGTCAGCGAGAGAGCTGTCAGGTGACCCCGAGAGCACCGAAGGTGGTTTCTGCTGTGCTGTGATGGGGCTCAGACCAACTGCAGAGGAGACAGACCTCTGTCCCACGAACGCCCATCTCACCCCCCAGGAGTCCAGTGTCTGAAAGAGTGACCACCACGAGTTAAGGACTCACAGTGTGCCAGACTCAAATCTATGAGGTTACCGGGATTATGTCACTGAATAATCTAATTTCTACAACAATTCTTAGAGACTGGGGTACTTATTAGTGTCACGCTGATGAAAAAGCTGAGACTCCTAGCTCTTTAGCGACTTGCTCAAGGTCGCAAACCACTGGGTGTGACAGTTAGTCATCGCGGGCCTTTAGGGGTAAGGCATGTGGCTGCAACAAACAGCAAGAAACGGGCCAGAGCAGGAGGGCTGCTCAGACCCAGGACGACTCCTAACTGCAGCCTGAGTCCGCAGGAAACTTACCGGTTTCTTCTTCTGAAAGCATTTTTGCCTATTTTGAAATGTGTGTGACACTCCTGTGGGTTGAAACTATCATGAGTAGAAAAACTTCTCCTAAAGAAAGTCGCTTTATCCCCCAGTGACACCATCAGGCTTCTCACAGTTTCCACAACCTAGTTAAAGCTAATAATAACAATGTTTCATTAAAAAAAAGACTTGCTGGCGGATGTTTTTGTCATCATCTACAGGGAACTGCCTGAAAATGAAGACAATTCATGAAAAAACAAAACCAAGAGATAAGATGGGACGGATTCTAAATGGCATTTAGAACCATTGTTTTAAACATCTGGATCCAGAAATTTCTGAATTCCACTTACCCTTATGCTTTTTAGCAAGTAAATTTCCTTCCTTACTTATATGTCAATTTACATTGTTTCTTTCCCTTATAATTGAAAGTGACCTAATATATTTCCCGTTATGACAATTCCTATCTTATTTCCATTTCTTTTGTTTCTAGTCAGTGATTCTTTCTGCCTCGTAGTGGGCCCTCACATTCAAATTTTAAAGGAACTATGATCTGTGTGGTTGGCAATTCAGCTTCCAGAATCCAGCCCCTCCCGGGCAGAGTTCTCCAGTTAGGTCATCAAGAAACACCTGTTGTGTGAGCCACATGAGGGGCTGTATCTAATTAGCTGTTATCACGGCAGAAAGAACATATGATACATTTACAGTCCATGCATTTAAAACGCTATCTGTTCTTGCTTCACTTTAAAGGGGACCGGTGGGCATTCATTGTCTTTACTTTTCATTTCATAGTGATTAAAGAGCAGAGCAAACTGACCTTGCTTGGTGCAATAGGAGAGCTTCCAAGAAGTTGCATGTCAACTGAATTCTATTTTAAATATGCTGGAAAGTTTTCTATTAACTGATGTCCTCTCATGAATCCTTTAAAAAGTGAATAATTAGTTTCTAATCTAGCCTTTATGTAAACCCAGATTTTTAAACATTGGGTTTTCCTAAAGTACGATCCTCTGTGGAAGAGAACACAGTCCTCTTTCATGTCTGTTCTCCATAACTTTGAAAGTTATTGACTGTTCTTTAACAGACTTACAGCCAACTCATTCCATTTTGATTGAATGAGTATTCAGGTCCTTCTTACCCATGCCATAAATGAGATTTCACTTTCCCTGGGGGGCTGAGACAGGAGGATTCCTTGAGTTTAGGAGTTTGAGCCCAGGCTGAGCAAGAGCAAGACTGTCTCTACTAAGGATAGAAAAAAAAAATAGCAAGGAATGGTGGAGGGCAGCTGTAGTCTCAGCTACTTGGGAGGCTAAGGCAGGAGGATGGCTCAAGCCCAGGAATGGGAGGTTGCAGTGAGCTGTGACCATCACAGGTGCTCTAGTGTGGGCTAAAGAGTGAGACTCTGTCTAAAGAAAAAGTTTAGACTTCCTTCTCAGGGGAAGGGTCTGCCCTGAAACACGGGACAGGTGTTCACCTCCATTCCTTGCCAAACACGCAAACTAGCACAAATGCTAGAATAGTTCCAAATTATTTTTGCACAAGTGCATTTTTATATGATTTAAAAAATAGCTGTGCATTTATGTAGAAAACAATTTTGTCTTTTTTTTTTCTTAAGGCATTGGTATCAATTCTCCCATGTCTTAGAAACATTCTTTAGCTCCTAGTCATCTGTTAACTCCAGGCTAAGAGCTTCTAAGATTAGATCACTGGGGACAATCTGATCCTGATACCCCTGATTTTTTTTGAAATCGATCATATTAGTTCTATTTTAAAGATATGAGTTATCGCTCTGCAAATACTGTTCCACGTGAGTTCAGTAGAAGTCCCTTTGCAACCTGGTCTTAGCCTTCCTTTTTGTAGTTAATTTTACGTTTGGGTGTCTGTGGCTTTCTATATGTTGGATTCTTTGCTGTCATTCAGAATCAATACCTCCTCCTCTGGTGACCCTACTTGCACCCACCCCAGCCCCATCCGACCGGGAAGTTAAAGGCTCATTTCTCTGTGCAGCAAAGTGTGGGTTGTGTGTGTCACGGCCTGAGGTAGGGACATGGGGCTTACTTGCATTTGTGTTAGCCTCACTCAGCGGCTTCCCAACCCGAGTTCCTTTACTGCTGCCCACTCCCTTATGAGCAAAGGCTGTCTACACTGTCCACGGGCTGAGCGGTGCTGAGGAAGTCAAGTTTCATATCCTCAATTTCCACGCACATCCTTCTCTAAAACTGATTTTCCTCTGAGCTCAGTTATAAGTAAGTATTAAATACTTAACAAATTTTGTAATAAATTCTACTTGATCTGTTACAGTGTAACTTGACCCAGAAGAAAGTCTCAACAATTAGATGTGCGTGAATATTTTTATAGCAAAGACTTTTGATTCCATGATAAATTAAAGATTATAAAGAGCATAAAAATATTCACTAGAGATAAAAGACTTTGGGAAAGATAATTTGAAATATGACTTCTGAAACACAGAAAAGGATGTAAACTTTTACTATTAAAGAAGTGCTTGTTTAGGTATTTTTATGAACAAATGAAATCACTACAGCATGAAATTACATCAGGTAGATGCATAAGAATTTTAAAATAAAATAACAATACTCAAAATACCCAAATTATGTTCTTTGCTATTTATAATTTATGATGAAAAATATCATGTGTTAATTTTAAATTATGTGAGAGTCTATATTTTTTTCTCCAAATTCTTTTATGAGGCTACAAACTCCCCTGAACTTAGAATGAATCTTAGACTATGGTTTCTCAAACTTGAATGTGTGTCAATTATTTGGGGATCTTGTTAAAAGGCAAATTCTAACTTTATATATCTGGGGACAGGGAGAGGCTGGAATTCTGCCATTCTAGTGAGACCATAGGGGCGGTCAGACTGGTGGTTAGACTGTATGGGATCGTTATGATTCTAGGGCAGGGGTCTTCAAACTACGGCCTGCGGGCCACATGCTGCCCACCGAGGACATTTATGCAGCCTGCTGGGTGTTTTTGCCATGGCTGCCTGTCCTGCTTAGCAGCCGACTCTTCCCTGGCCTCAGTGCACGCATGTGGGATGTGCGTGCACTCTCTGATTCCCCTCCTTCTTTGTGTTTCTTGACTCCTCTTCTCAGTCTCTTACTGAGACTTGTAATCCAATGAGTCATGAGCCTGCCTGTGCAGAACCTGCTGCTGCCTGAGGACTGAGGTAAGAACAAGTTAGGATTTTTTTTTTTTTTTTGTAGTTAGGTCTATTTTTTTTTTTTCCATTTTATAGTTAGTAGGGCCTTTTTTGCAGTTAAGGGGGGGCCTTTATTTTCTGAAATTAGGAGGTCTTTTTTTTTTTGCAGATGGGGGGCTTTTTTTCATTTTAACTATTGTAATTGTATTTGTTCCCTTTTTTTTTTTTTTTTGCAGTTTTTGGCTGGGGCAGGGTTTGAACCCACCCCCACCGGTATATGGGGCCAGTGCCCTACTCCTTTGAGCCACAGGCACCACCCTGTTTTGTTTTTTTACTTCAAAATAAGATACGTGCAGTGTGCATAGGAATTTGTTCATAGTTTTTTTTTTTTAAACTATAGTCCAGCCCTCAAACGATCTGATGGAAAGTGAACTGGCCCTCTGTTTAAAAAGTTTGAGGACGCCTGTTCTAGAGCAATATTTTTCAAAGTTCAGGTAACTCCCCATTACTTGGCTGTGAAATATGTTTAGTGACTCTGACAAGCCACTTTTTTAATGGAAGAGAAGACAGAGCTAGACAAGAGAACAAAAAAAGAGAAGCAGAAAAAGAAGATAAAATGAAAAAGTGCTTCTAACATAGGAAGGGTATCATTTCATGGGCTTTTGTTTCTGTTTTGTGAGCGGATATAGAACTAAGTGTAAAATGTATTTCTTACTGTACGTCATGGGCAACAAATTTAAAATCTCCTCTTGTAGAGGAAAGAGTTTACCTTATTTTCTGTTTTCCCACAGTACTAAACGGACAGTTGATGGCCAGGCAGTTTTCTGGGAGAGCGGATGTACAAACCAGTGTGGTTTCCCATAAACTAAAACCACATGTGACTTCAGAATTATTAGCCTAGAGTTTTGAGCTTTTATTCCACTTATTTTATTTTTATTTTGGATTAGCATAGGGTACCTGTGAGTAGGCTACATAGTTTGAATTTGTAAGGTAAAGCTGTGGTTGAGTCCTTCACCCAGGAGGCACGCCAGGCACCCTACATTATACCCGACGGGCGGCAGCTTAACAAAGTCTCTATTCTCCTTCTTACTTCTGGGTTTATTTCATCAAATCTGACTAAGAGGGTAGGCGGGACTGAACAGCAAAGGTGGGTCATCATAAAACCAGAGGAGGAACATTCCCACCTGGAGGTGTCCGCTCTCCCTGGGACCACAGTTACAAGGTAAGTACACATGAAAGGCTGATCAAAATAAACCACACACTCATGATCCTTTAGCTGTTTCCCAACTTTTGGTCTCCACTGTTGAACAAGCCAGTCATCGAAATTCTGCACAGTTTTTGGGTGGTAAGGCTAGGTAGATAAAAGCGTTTTTTTTCTTATTTTTAAGGTTAAATTTCTTCTCTTTATGTTTTGTTTTCTGCTAAAGTAATCTGCTTGACATATTTATTGGATTACTCCTTATTGGGCACTGTGTACCAGACAGAAAATAAACAATTCCTGGAAGAGGGGGTTGAGAATAATTCTGCCTGCAGGTAGGAAGCAAAACTGTATGACCTCCAGAGCTCCTTTCCCAAAATGTGTTTCCATTTAATTCATTTTTTTTCAGAATTTTAAAATTACACTCTCTACAAATGTGCCTCAAGGTGTGAACACAATACATAGAGACACAACAAATTCAAATATTTTTAAAGAGTTGGTGTGGCAGCATTAAATACAGAGAAATAAAAGCAGCTAAAGAACAAAGGATTATTCCAGCATTATCTGTGCCTACCTGGAGCCTGCCGATCTCACAAAAACACTGCTGTTCCATTTTGCACTGGGATTTCCAGGAGGTAAGTGCTCTCAAAAATATAAATGGCCAGGCCTCTTGGGAACGCCATTTCAAAATGAGCCCTGGGGCAGAAAATTTAAGCATACAAATCAATATTAAGTTGCATTGTTAGACAAAGACTGTCAGGGAGTGGAGAGGTGGCGTTTCTCCTCGTGACCCATCGACTAACCCCGTCCTTGTTGTTAGCCTCCCTGAGCTCCAGTCATTCCAACTGTGGTGACACTGACATTTATCCAGCAAACATCTCATGGAAATGTGCACAGTAAAATCAGAAAAATATTTAAGATGTTACATATGGGTTCTGTTTAAAAAAGGCATCCTCTGTGGTGAGGTAAGCAGGACGATATCCCTCAAGGAGTCCTGGGACCTGGGACCACGATACCTCACATGGGGAAGGACTTTGCAGATGTGATTAGGTAAAACATCTTCAGATAGGCAGGCTGTCTTCAATTAACTGGGTGAATTTGATGTAATCATCAGGTTCCTTATGAGTGAAAGAGAGAGGCAGGGCATTCAGAGTGATTAAAAGTGATGAGGACTCCGACCCTACATTGTTGGCTTTGAAGCAACATGTTTCATGGACTTGTCCGTGAACTTTGGAGACTCTGCGCCCTTCTAACTTCCCTGCTCTGCGGCAGCTGGGTTGGCAGTCTGGATAATCCTGGCCAATGGAATGTTGGTATGAAATGTCCTATTTCTAGGCTCAGAGGTGTTTTGTTCCATATCAGGGCACCTTCTCCATAGCCATTTATTTTGTTCCTCTCTGCTGGCTGAAAAAAACGCCAAGGTGACCTGGGATTTACAAGACATCGGAGCCACAAGACTACATCCTGAGATCTAAATCACTGCTCAGAGAACAGGTGCTAAATGTACACTGTGCTGAGTTAAGAAATGCCCTTCTATTGTGGTAGGTCCTGGAGATTTGAGGGCTTGTGGGTGCCTGTGGCATAGCCTATTTCTATTCTGAATAATAGAAAAATTGATACGAAGGGCAGGGTACTGGCATGACAACAGCCACAAATCCCAACCCCTAACACAGGTGCCACTCGGTTATTAAGCAGGAAACACTGTAAGAAAAATAATGTCTGAGCTTAGAAAATTAAATATTCATGTAATGCAAAAATAAAAATGTTTTGTAGAAGAACTTCTGCTATCAGTAGAAAGAGAGACCAACCCTACAGTGATTGAAAGTCTCAGGGAAGACGTGATAACAGACTATTAACTGTGCCCGGGAACCACCACCGGCTGCATTCGGCAGGTTTTACAAAACAAGCTGAGATGAAGAAATTATTGATTTGCATAAGTAAAGGGAATAAAGTGTAGAAATTAAGATCTTTGCATGATTGAAAACCTTCCTCCTTCTATTCACAAACATCAAGGTTTGAGTTTAAAAAAGATATCAAGAAATCAAGGCCCTGAAAACCTCCCAATTAAAATAACCTAAAGTTCAACTTCTCAGTAGAAAAAAAAAAAAGTAGGGAAAATTTCAGATTGAGACTGGGGTTTTCCCATCTACTGTTCCGGATACACTCAAGGGAGGAACAATGATGTTGAAACAGTGAGGCTCCTGTAGGTAAGAGAAACGATCACATTCTAGAATTGTATCTGAAAAATGACGCGGCGGTCACTGGTCTTGGAACTGAACAGAAGCAAACAGATGAGAAGGTGCGTAAATTTGTTTTTTTTTTTTTTTTAAAGAAACTGTATTGAGAAACCAAACAAACAAAACGAATGATGGAGAAAAGAGGGGTTGATGTTTGAGTCTTAAAGAAACCCTGAGGTCCCCAAATTGTTCCTGACCAGGGTGCAGGTGTGGAAGGCTGTGGAGCCCTTGAAGAGGGGTGCTGGACACAGTCCAGGGCAGGTCATTATGGGGGACAAAGAGAAGGGCAGAGTCTCCAGGGGCCCTGTGAACACGGGTAGGGGAGTCACTCCCAGAGAGAAACACGGAATCTAATCACACAACTTCCTGCACCTCCTGGGCACAGAAATCTCATGTTTCTAGAATCTCAGGAGTTCAGAGTACATCTAATAGTCAGCGCCCCCTTGGCTTCTCGCTCTTCTCTTTTCTAAGCCGGAGTCTCCAGTATAATTATTCTGTCCTGATCCGTTGTATAGCAAATGCATATGTGGGGAAATAGATGGTTTTATTTTACAGGTTGCCAGGCTAAGAGAAGGCACATCCTGGTGTGGGGGAGACGCCTGCTACGTGCAGGAAATGGCTGTTTTGCGTAGTGTCTCTTGAAGAGTGGAGAAGAAAGGAAAGGAATTTCCAAAGGCCAAATGAAAGCCGCTGGAGCTCACAGCATCCGGACACCCTTCTGCGTTTCCAGCCTCCTTTGCATTTGGTTTCTCCACCGGGCTTGTTCTGCTGAGTGGACCCTGCAGGGAAATGCCGCCTTCCCCACCCTGCTCTCTTCCCCTCATACGCTGGACAGAGTATTCAGAACACTGGAATCTACAAGGAGACACAAGACCAAAGATGTCCTGGGTTCCAAATCACAGCTGAGAGGGGAATTGCTGGACCAGCATGAGACTCGGACTTAAACCGGGAATTTGCTGCCCCCAAACTCCTATGGTTTTGCCACTGAGTATCACTATGGCAACGAGTTCCTCTATTATAAATTCTGAATGCAGGGCCAGATCTGGGGGTGGGTCGGTCTCCGCTGACCTAAGCCAGTGGTCACATTCCATTCCTGTGGCCTCCCACCTGTTCAAGGTCCTCATGTGATCTTGCTTGGAATGCTGAGTAGAGCTTCCATCTCTCTTTGCATGACAAATTGTGGATACATGAGCCCTAAAACTGCTGTAATATGTCACCTTGTAGGAGGCCAGAGTCGGAATACAGCGAGTGAGTATAGAGGAGAGAAGAAATGGAGCCGGCTTCTTGGTGACATCACTGAGCCACTGACACAAACCAACCCTGGCAGCTCTCCTGTCTCTGTGCCATAGAATATTTCACTGCTTAAGCCAGCTAATTTTCTATGGCTTGCAACTTAACAATAAATATAAATTATAATAATCCTTGTTTTAACGATGAGGAAATTAAGGAACAGAGACCTGAACCAAACTGTTCAGCATCATGTAGCTGATGAGTGAGAAAGTCAAGTCTCCAATTCCAAATCCCTCTCTTTTAATCACTGTGTGTTGTAATACGCCATTATCTCCTGCCCTGCCATCCCCACAATCTGCTATTGAATGTTAGAGGGGGAGAAGAGAGGGAAAAAACACAACCACCAAACAGAGAAAAGATCCCTGTGTCCCAAGATAATATTCTTCCTGGAACTCTTACGTCTATTTTCAGTAAGCCAAATTAGAAAATTGATTCCCCTTTTAAAGCCCTGATCATCGTGGAGGGGTGTCTATTATCCTGGAGGAAGTGCAGCCGTGATGACAAGGCCCAGTGATTATCGGATTTGAGCTCGCTGCCCTTGCTCGGGAGGAACTGGAGAAAGGGCCCATGGTGTGAATCAGTGAACGCAGCAGCTAAAAACAGCCGGCAGCTGTGCCTGATGAGCATCTGGGCCACGTTCCTGCCGGGTAGGGGAGGTACGTGGCTCCATTAGTGACGGCGTTTTATAAAAATTAACGGTCTGAAACTTCAGGTCAGCATATTTAACAGAAACAAATCCTTTATTTGTGCAGTGCGGACCAGATGTGAACGGAGTTGAAACATTATGTGCTTCTGAGAAGGTCCCAGGGAAGGGCAAACGTACGTGCTGTCTGTAGGCGCCTGGTCTGCGACCAGAGGCCCGACCTCGGGAGCCACGTGGGAGAAACAGCTGGAAGGGGAGGAGAGGTAAAAGGAATGAGGCGGTGCCCTGTCCAAACACTGGGTTTTAGATGTTTGAGAATCACAGGGTTCCTGTACTACAGATATACAAATTATAACAAGTGTATCTGTTCCAGAAGGACACAGGTTTTAATTTTTTCACAAGGAAAAATCTATCCTCCATAATAAAAAGAAATACTTTCTAACCCTTGTCTCTACACTCTTGGACACACCCCTTCTTTAATACTTGGTATTCATTGTCCCTTAAAAATTCTCAATAGTGATATGAAAAGAAAAGGATGCACGGAAGTGGTTTTCAGATGCTGGGTCTTCCTAAAGTAACCCATCCGTGGAATACCAGGGTCATCACATGTCAGAGCAGGAGGACCTCAAGTTCACATGACGTGAGGTTGCTTGGGGACAGGCAAGGCGTCTACTCCCTGTGAGACAGGGCTGAGTGGTTCCAGAGGCCCCGTGCCGGCAGCCAGAGCCACGGGGCCTTTGCTCTCCTTTAGAGCGAGATCTCACATCCCACTAACCCACACTCTTATTGCTCTCTCATTCAGTCTGGAATAATTTTCTGTTTCTTAGCATTAACTAATCAGCTGCCTGGACTCCTTTATAGGACTCCTGTGGCTCAGGGACAGAGGCAGGCGGAGCGGGGCCGTGTGCTGTGAGCCTGCAGTGGCAGAGCGCTGCGTCCAACGCGACTCCCGTCCCTCAGAATCCCCAGGAGCATCAGGAGGAGTCTATCCACTGCCTGAACAGGGGCTGTGAACTGACGGGAGACAAGCCCAGAAAGCAGAGAAGGGCAGACAGAGGGAGCCCCAGGGCACAAGAGCACAGGCAGTCTTTCCCTTCCCTGGGTTGCCATCATTATTAGGGGAAGAGGTTAATTCACCCAGGCAAGGCTGGCTGTTATCCTTCCCACGGAGAATATCATCACGTGGGGTCTTTCTCAGTAGGCCTCTGCGGATTCCTGGGGGTGGCGGAGAGCCTGGGCGCTAACCCCCCAGGCCAGCTATCCCCGAGTAGGCTAAGGCCCAGCAGAATACTGCCCTGGGCCAAATCCAACCTGACACCTGTATTTCTACTAACAATGGCTGCTACATTTTTAAAGTTAAAAAATATTCAGAAGAAGAATATTTCATGACATATGAGAATATTATAAAATTAAAATTTCAGTGTCCTTTTACTGGAATCCTGACATACTATTCATTTCTGTGCAGCTGTCTCTATGCTGGTGACAGAGATCCTGGGCCCCATAAAGCCTAAAAAATAGTACAATATTTCTTTGGCCATTTGCAAAAAAAATGTGCTGACCCACAGGCACCAGCCCTGATCTCCTACTAAGAAGGTAAATAGTGAGATAATCATATCGGAGGAAAGTCTGGTCTGAGTTTGTTTACAATGTTCAGGAGAGTGTTAGGGGTGAGACAACAGTACCCCAAAGGGAGGCCCCAGAAGCAACAGGTTTCCTCTGATCTTTCCCTGCCCTCATGTCCCTCTGTCTTGGGTCCGAAAGCCAGTCGTAAACTTAAAAGCACTACCCTAAGTTTTCCTGTCATTCCCTATAAAATAAGGACCTTACCCAACTCCCCTTGTTTGGCTGTAGGTCATAGCTCCTTATTCTAGACGCATCCCAGACAGGCCCCGCGGGGCCTCCCTCTATCAGCAGTGACTTACACTCTTTTTACTCAATCATATTTTTACATGGCTGCCCGTACTCAGTTGAATCCAGTTATAAAAATGGACAATTGCCCCCGTATCTGTGGGCCTTCATCCCAAAGGCTCCTGTGTTAAATAAACGCATATGCCTGTCCTCCACTTCATCTTTCTTGACCTGGCTGAGACTCCAGTGGGCCTCAGAGGACCACGACCCCACCGCGGTGGTGCTGCCGACAGGATCCTCCGACAGCCTCTGCCCTTCCCGGTTCAGAACCCGACCACCCTGCGAAGGAGTAAGAATCCCCACCACCCAGATCTGCAGTTTCTCTCCCCGAGCAGTTTGGTAGAACGGAAGGTAAAATTCACCGTTTCCTCTGCAAAAGTTTTGATTAAAGGGAGACAATATTTGTGGCTAGTCTTGGGGTAGCAACTCTTGCATCTTTTCCGGCACTCGGTGGTGCGGACGTTCACACTGTTTGATGCCTTTCCTCCAAGAAAATAGTTTCATCCTTTGTCTGTGTTGCTGTTGTAGAGAGGGGTACCGGCTGAAGTTCTCGCTCATCTTGTTTTGTGTCTTGAGACCTTGATGAGGAGACCATGGAGAGCATTCTCTTGGTCTCTGCCAATTGACAAGGTGGGGGGCACGATTTTTGAGGCACTTCAGGCAGCCAGTCTGAAATTGGAAGCCTGACCTGGTTTTGTCCTAAATGTGTCAAGCTCTGGTGAGGGTCATGCTAAGTCCCACCCACCAGGGCTTTTGTTTTCTCGGCCCTTCTTAGCATGCTTGGTCTAATTGCAGGAGGGCCTACCTGGTTTCATGGATTAATGGGCTGTGACTGGCGACCCCCCAAATCTGTGGGAGGCAAACACCATCCTCAACTATGTGTGACAACAAAAGTCTTTTGCTATCTTAGCCCTTAAACGGGAGTGAGTGGGGATCTTTGACATTGCTTCTTCTCTGAAGAGGCCATTGGGCTGAGTCACTATCCAAGTAAGTACACTGTTGGGAATTTTAACTGTCAATGGCCAGAGGATGGAACTTTTAAATTACACTACTGAATTGAATAAAAGGTTTTAGAACTCTTATTCTAAATTATTGCTTTGTTTGTATTAATGAGAAGATCAAATAAAACAATAACATAATAATGTCATGACTACCCTTAAAAATGCTCTTTACCAAGTTAAAGAGCAAAAATGTGACCTTAAAAAAAAAAACCTTAAAATCTTGCATTGCTTACACTGCTTGCTTTAGATCTCTGACATTTATAATAAGGCTGCCCCACCTGGCAGGCCACAGTTAAAACTCTCTGCTTTCAGATCTGTGGCCAGGTTCACTGACCGGTCAGGGGCCCAGTTCCTTTTGCTTTGACATTTATGTGCCTTTTACCTTTGGGGGCACCTATTTGTCACGGATTCTTTTCCCTCTCTTGACAACTTTTGGCTCCCTGTCTCCTTCAGGCTGTGGGGACACACAAGGCTTTGGGGGCACTGTGTGTAGCTGGGCAGCTGAGAAACTGAGACCCTAGGAAATATGGCTGGACATAAACGTGAGTTACAACCCGTTGCGGCCAGCAGAACTTCCCTTCCTCTGAGCTTATGGACCTTGCCAGGACCGCCTTTCACCTCTTTGGAGATACTTCATACATCCTTGATTAAGTCATAACCTCGGTTAAGGCTTATTAATTTCGCTTGGGAGAGAAACTTTGGTTAAAAAAAAAGAAAAGTTCAACCATTTGATCCTGCAATTCCATTACTAGGTATCTACCCAAATGAACAAAAATCATTTTAAAACAAAGACTTTTACACCAGAATGTTTATCACAGCCTAATTCACAATTGCCAAGTCATGGAAGCAGCTCAAATGCCCATCAACCCGTGAATGGATTAACAAATTGTGGTATATGTAAACCATGAAATACTCTGCAGCCATAAACAGATGGAGACTTTACATCTTTTATGTTTACCTGGATGGAGTTGGAACATATTCTTAGTAAAGTATCTCAAGAATGGAAAAAAAAGTAGCCAGTGGCCTCAATACTATTATGAAACTAATACATAATCACTTACACATTCATACGAATGATAAAACACAAATACAGTCCAGCAAGAAGGTTGGGAGGGGAGGGTGAGCGGATAGAGGGTATTTGATGGACTCTCACCTAATGTGCTCAATGCAAGGGTACATTTCAAAAGAACTAAATTATAAATG
>CAUYON010046363.1:0-47308 GCA_963573935.1 Arctocebus calabarensis
TAATGTCTTTATATAGTGATCAAGGAAATGCCATGAAGGATATCTGTAACAGTATGATCAAAATATTTCTGAATGTATATGAATCGTGTCCTGTGATTGCACCAATGTACATAATTATGATTCAATAAAATTATTAAAAAAAATATTTAATTTCTCCATCATAATTGAAGCTCAGTTTAGCTGGATACAAGATCCTGGATTGAAAGTTATTTTGTTTTAGGAGATTAAAAGCTGATGACCATTCTCTTCTCGCTTGAAAAGTTTGATCAGAGAGATCTGTAGTTATTCTAAAATTCTTCCCCTTGTAGGTTATCGATTTCTTGCGTCTGGTTGCTTTCAAAATTTTCTCCTTCATATTTACTTCAGTTAACTTAATTATAATTTGCCTGGGGGATGTCTTATTCGGGTTGAGTCATGCTGGGGTTCTGAAACTGTCTGCTATCTGAATTTCAGAATCTCTTGGCATGTCTGGAAAGTTCTCTTTCATAAGCTCATGAATAAGGGATTCTGTGTCTTGTGAAGCTGCTTTATCGCTTTCGGTGATCCCTATGAGGTGAATATTGGTTTTCTTCTAGTTATCCAAGAACTTTCTGAGAGAGTGATCTGTTTTTCCCTTCCATTTCTCTTGCTGTTTGGAGGTTTGAGAGCATTCAAAAGCTTTGTCTTCCATGTCAGAAATCATCTCTTCTGCTTGCTCCATTCTGTTACTGAGGGATTCTACTGAATTTCTCAGATCTTTGATGGCTGCAACTTCTTGTCTCAATGTGTCAAAAACTTTGGTCATTTTGTCTTTGTATTTGTTGAATTCTTGAGACATCTTTTGGGTCATCTTTTGAATTACTGCTTGAAATTCTAATTCCGTCTTTTCCTCCATTCTGCTGATCTTATTTGCAATCCTGATTCTGAATTTGATTTCAGACATCTCAGCCATTTGCCTATGCAGGAGATCTTGTGCTGTGTCTGCCTTGTTGTTACTTGGAGAGGTTGGTCTACTCTGATTATTCATATTGCCAGAGTTTTTCTGTTGATTCCGCCCCTTGGTTGTTTTTCAGCATTGCATCTGGCCCTTCAAGTGGTGGGCACAGGGGCATGAGGTTGTTCAGGAAGTTTTTGGCTGGCGGTGGGCCTTCAGAGAGGCCTGGCAGTTGCCGGTGGGGTCCCTGGAAGAAGGCTGGCCTGTGGAGGCCCCGTGGGTGCCAGGAGGAGGCCTGCACAGTTACCAGGAGTGACCCTGGCTGGGGGCCTGGCGGTCACGGGCAGAGTCCCTGGCAGAAAGCAGACCTACAGAAGCCCGGTAAGTGTGGGATGCAGGGTTAGGTGGTCGCCAGGGGAGTTCCTGGCTAGGGGCAGGCCCACAGAGGCCTGGAAGTCACCAGCAGAGTCTCTTGCAGAAGGCTGGCCTGCAGAGGCCCTGTGGGTGCCAGGTGGAGGCCCATGCGATGGCCAGTACTGTCCCTGACCAGGGTGAACCTGTGGGGGCCTTAAGGGGAGAAGGTGGAGGCCCATGCAATCGCTGGGGGAGTTCCTGTCTGGGGGTAGACCTGTGGAGGCCTGGCAGTTGCCAGCAGAGTCTGTAGCAGACGGCGGGCCTGCAGAAGTCCGGCAAGCACGGGGTGCAGGGCCAGGTGGTCACCAGGGGAGTTTCTTGCCCGAGGTGGGCCTGCTGAGGTCTGGTGGTTGTAGCCGACATAACTGGCAGAAGGCAGGCCTGTGGGAGCCCTGCAAGTTTGGGTGTGGGGCCGCACAATAACCAGGGGATTTACTCGCCAGGGGCAAACCTGCAGGGGCCCTGCTGATGCCAGGCAGAGGCCTGCATTGTTGCCGGGGAAGTTCCTGGCTGGGGGCAGACCTGCAGAGGCCTGGCGGTCACTGGCAGAGTCTCTAGCAGACAGAAGACCTGTGGAAGCCCGGCGAGCACTGGTGTAGGGCCAGGCAGTTGCCGGGAGCGTTTCTGGCCGTGGGCCACCCTGCGGAGGCCTGGCGGTTGCAGGCAGCATTCCTGGCAGAAGGCAGGCCTGCAGAAGCCCTGCAAGCTCAGGCATGAAGACACACGGTTGCCAGGGGATTTACTCACCAGGGGCGGACTGGCAGGGTCCCTGCGAGTGTCAGACAAAGGCCTGCATGGTCCCTGGGGGAGTTCCTGACTGGGGGCAGACCTGCAGAGGCCTGGTGGTCACCAGCAGAGTCTCTAGCAGACGGCAGACCTGCTGAAACTCAGCAAGCATGGGCGTAGGTAGGGCCAGGCAATTGCCAGGAGCGTTTCTGGCTGTGGACCACCCTGCAGAGGCCTGGCAGTTGCAGGCAGAGTTCCTGGCAGAAGGCAGGCCTGTGGAAGTCCTGCAAGCTCAGTTGTGGAGCCACATGGTTGCCAGGGGATTTAGTGGCCATGGGCCGGCCTGTGGGGGCCCTGCGGATGCCAGGCGGAAGCCCGCATGTTCACCCGGGTAGGAGTTCCTGGTCTGGGCAGACCTGCGGAGGCCTGGCGGTTGCTGTCAGAGTTTCTAGTAGACCGCGGGCCTGCGGAAGCCTGGTAAGCTTGGGGCACAGGGCCAGGCACTCGCCTGTGGCTTCCCTGGCTGGAAGGGAGCTACTATTTTCTTTTTATCTTCTCATGCCATTCAGCATTCTGTTAAAAAATAATCTTAACTTGATGTATAATATTCCATCATGTGTCATGATATTCTTTCAATTATTGTCTTATTATTTGGATATTAAGATTTTAAAAATCATTTGCTCTTATAAATAATATTGTGATAAACTTTTTGCATATAACACAGTTTTCATCTTCATTTCCTTAAAATAAATTCCTAGACATGTAATTACTGAACTCAAGTATAAAGATATTTAGGGTCCTGGATTCATACTGAAAAATTGTTCTAAAGAAGTAGAGTACTGATTTATATCAAGCCAACGGTGTTTTAGAGAGTTCATTCCCTACACTCTGGCTAGCACTGATATTGGTATATTTTTTACTTTTGTAAATTTAAATGTTAACATTTCTTTTTATTATTGTTCGAATATCTATTTGTTTTGTTGTTATGTAAAACCAGACATTTTCATGTGCTTATCAAACATAACTATTTCCTATTTTTTTCCAAACCCCCCAGAGAATAGCTAGCATATTCTGTATTATTCCATGTTTTGTTGTTGTTGATGTTTGTTTGTTTGTTTGTTTGCAGTTTTTGGCCAGGGTTAGGTTTGAACCCACCACCTCTGGTATATGGGGCGCCCTCCTCCTTTGAGCCACAGGCATCACCCATTTTGGTTTTTTTTTTTGAGACAGAGTCTCACTATGTTGCCCTCAGCAAAGTGCTGTGGTGCCACAGCTCACAGCAACCTCAAACTCTTGGGCTTAAGCGATTCTCTTGCCTCAGCCTCCCAAGTAACTGGGACTACACTAATAGCCTGCCTCAATGCCTGGCTATTATTTGTTACAGTTGTCATTATTGTTTAGCTGGCCCAGGCTGGGCTCGAACCTGCCACCCTCAGTGTATGTGGCTGGCACTGTAACCACTGTGCTATGGCCACTGAGCCTTATTCTATGTTTTTATAGATATTATATCCTTCTCATCTTTAACTTGGCACCATCACCTTTATGATTTAAAGACTCTAACCTATTACTGTGTTTTCAGCAGAGATGAGACTTACTCCTTTTTGTTTGATAAAATATTCAAGATACTCATTGATAACTACTCGGAAAACTGTTCCATTTTCCCAACCCTGTAAGATGATTCCCAGTACCATTACCCTCTCTTCTTTCCTCTCATATGTCTGATAGCTTCTGTCTGGTTTGAGGTCCCCAGGAAGGTCACGGGGGAACCATTCTGGGAACGTGAGAGTTGTGTTTTCATTTGGGGATCTAGAACTTAAATGAACCTGTACACGTAATGTTTAACCAAATTTTAACTATTTCTTTATTCTTTTCCAAACTGTCTCCAATTTTTTGCTATTTCTCTTCAGTTATTGCTGCATGCAACAGTGTGGACATATCTCACATAGTGTTGAGCGAAAGCAGCTAGTTCAAAAACTGCACATATTGCATTTAAAGTCACGTGTCACTTACAATGGGGATATGTTCTGAGAAACAAATTGCAAGATGATTTATCATGCAAACATCCTGGAGTGTATAAACCTAGGTGGTCTAACCTATTGCACACCAAGGCTATGTGGTATAGCCTATTGCTCCTAGCTGCAAGCCAATATAGCTTGTTAAAGTACTAAATACTGAAGGCAGTTGAAACAGGGGTAAGTATTTGTGTATCTAAACATTAAAAGGTACAGTAAAAATACAGTACTATTATCTTGTGAGACCACCCTCATATGTAGTACATGTGATTTGTTGTTGATTCAAATGTCATTATGTGGCACATAATTGTATACACGTATATAATGCTCCACTTACATGAAGTTCAAGAGCAGCAAAACTAATCTACAGTAATAGAGGTAAAAATAGTGGTTATCTCTGGCTGGGGGAATATTGGCAAGAAGAAGCATGAGAACGCCTTCTGGGATGTTGGAAATGTCTTAGTTTTTGAGCTGAGGGAGGGGGTGGGTTCATCCATAATGTATACATACATTAAATCTGTCAAGTAAGATATGTGTACTTTACTGTGTGTGTTACATACCTCAATAGAAATTTAATTAAAAGGGCATAGAGTGTTCTAAGATGAGTCTTCTGTTAAGTGAGTACTAAAGAATTTTGTGGGTTTTTTTTTTCTTTTTCTACTTTGGATGCCTATGTTATGACAATGTTTATATAACTACATAATCTTAAATTACTTTTGCATTACTTCCATTCTGGGGTTATTATCTCCTTCTGGTTGAAGTTCAAGAAAGATCATTTCTGACTAGATTCTTTAGGAGCATAAAGATAAAAGCCTACATAATAAAAATTTCTGTAGTTTTTTTTATACCAATAAAAGCAAAACATTACAGTAAATCTCACATTACATATATGTATGTATGTATAGTATATATGCATGTGTATATATGTACAATACACATAGGTACATATGTATGCATATTATGTATATGTGTGTTTATACAATATGTATACTATATATTTCCATTTCTTAGATTAGTTTAGCATTAATATTTTCTAATATGGACATGCCAGATAAATACAATTTAATATTAATTATGCTAACTGTTAATACAATTTATAAGCTCTATAAGTTCACCAAATAATTTACGAAGTAAGCTGCCTCAAGAGTAAGACAGCAAGACTAAGAATTTTCATATCTGTATAACTATAACTACCTGATTTTTGGTTTTTAGGAACTCTGTATTTTTTTAAATATCTTTCATATCTACCACATATGTAGTTTCCTACCATCCTTCAACAAAATAAATGGTGAAAATCTTTTTTTATATCTTATTTATTTTGGCTAGCAAAAAAACACTGCATATTAATTCTTTTATCAGAGAAGAAATTCCAGCCCACATCAATACAAAGCTAGCTGGTATACCAGAAAAGCAACTCACTTAAAATATAAGAAACAATTTAAAGGAATCATTCTGAACCTTTTATTTTTTTCTGCACATAGCTACAGAGACCATATTTCTGATTATAGTTCCCAGGCTTGGATGTAACTAACACACTGAAATATCTGATACTTTTTATGGAACTGTAGACTATTATTACATATTCTTCTTGGAATTCTTCCTGTGAGCAAATCCTACAAGCCATTTGGGAAAATTTAACTTTTTTTTCTTCTAAGACATATTTGAAAATTGTCAATTTCAAAATGCTTGCGAGGGTCCTATTAGAAGGCATTTAAATATATCGGGTATTAAGTAAGCCGATGGGAAATTGTTCCGTGATTACCTTTATTACTTCACATGTCTAAGTATAAAACTTTTCCTCTGTAGCCCTCATTAAATCCCAAATTAATCTATAAATGTAATGGAATTTTAATCCGAATCCCTTTGGGGATTTTTGGAAACTGGAAAAGAATTCTAAAGTTCAATTAAAATAATACATCCTCAAGAAGTGAAAAATATTTATATAAAAAAAGTGTAAGGTGGAAGCTTGCCCTGTCAGATGCTGAATCGTAAAGCTGTGGTTACTAGCCTCCTATTGAAACCTTGCTATGGTCAACTGCAACAGCAGGCCACTGTGAGTCCCAATAATGTGCCATATCTTGGGTGGATGAACTGTCACCTAGGGACAGGTTGGTGCATTTTTGGAGGGGAAGCAATTTGTCCCCAGTGGAACACACCTGGGTATTGTGGATTTGAATTTGCTTCTCACAGCCTGATTCTGCTGGTAGCACTGTCCTGGTTTGCAAAAGACTTTATTCTTCATCATGGTATATGCCAGGCACCATTCCAGGTACTGGCAATAGAGTAAACAGTGAGACAGACAAGGCTGCTGCTCTGCTGAAGCTTAAATTCTATTGGGAGAGACAAAGAAGAACCAAGTATACTAATAAATAATATGATTTTAAGTCGTGACAAACGCTGTGAAGAAAATAAACAGATTGTGCAACAGAAACAAATTGGTATGTAAATGTGAAGTCAGGGGAGATTCTTAGTGGAGTTCCCATTTCAGCTGAAAGCTGAATGATGAGAAGTCAGAAGGAGGATCTGGCAAAGAGAACTTCCGGAATGGTGAACAGTCAGGGTGAAGCACAGAAGTAGACATGAGTTGGGAGTCAAGGGGACAGAGAGGGGCAATGAGGAGGATGGACAATGTGCTAAGGGATCTGAGACCTAGAAAGGGGCCAGGACACATAGAATATAATGTACTATGGTTTGAAAAGAAAGCAATCAGCATAGGTTGTAGCCATTAGAAGGTGTGATCTGAGGCAAAAACACAAAAGAAGACAACTAGTCGGGAGTGCATTGGAATCACAGGAGGGCTTACTATAACCCAGAGTACTTAGTGGGCCCTATCCCCAGAGTTTCTGATTCAATATTTTAGAATGATGTTCTCAAGTGATATTGCTGTTGCTGATCCAGGAACCACACTTTGAGAACCATCGGTCTGGTGCAATAGTCTTGGTGACAGAATGACACACAATAGCATCTTATATGAGAGTGTACCTGTAGAGGTGAGGAGGCGTAAACAGGTGTGTTACACATGTTGCAGGTATGGTCAACAGACCTGATGTAGTGATGTGAGGTGGGGTTAGTGAAAAGAGAGGCTGGGGGTCGGGAGGGGCTGGTGCTGTGGATCACTGGGCTAGGGAGAGTGGGGGTGGGGGATGCGTGTTGGGAAGTTAAATCAAGCATGTGGTGTTTGTTGTTTATTTCACTTTTGTTTTTCAGTTATACAAGTGGAGATAACAAGCAGAGAGTGGTTTGACACATCTCCAACTCAGGTCAGATGCTGGAGCTGAAGGAGCGAATCGGAATGTCCTCCGTATAGAGATGAGACTGAATGAGAATAGAGGGAAAAAAGAGAGCAGGGCAGAGAAACGGCACGCAAAGCGATCTCTGAAGCACTCCATTATTTTTAGAGTTCTGGCAAAATAGAGCAAAGGCAACTGAGAAGGTGTGGCCAGCTGAGCAGGGTGGATACCAGAAGAGTGCGGAAGTCAGGCAGAGCAAGTGGGCTGCAAGATGACCTGGGAGAGGGCAGGAGGTGGGAGCTGCGCAGTTTTAATGACCTGAAAGTGTCAGAGCTTGACTGTGATGGGTTGAGAGGTGACAGGGACGGGAGAAGGCAGATGCAGAGAATGCAGGCTGTTTATCAGCAACATGAGGCTTGGGGTCAACAGACATGGAAGAGACAGGAAATCTGCAGGAGAGGATGGGCCCACCAAGGGCAGGGGCCTGTTTCTCTGGTGGCCCTTACCGTGAGGGCTCCATGACGTTAGGCATGCCTGATCTCTGCCACCTGGTGCGAGCAGCTGCCTGGCCAGGAGCTGGGACAGTCCCCAGCTTGCAGCCAGAGCCTGCAGAGCGCACCAGTCCTTCTTACTACCTGCCAGGCAATATGCTCCTTCCTTCTGCCCAACCAAGAAGTCACCTAATATAATAGAACTTTATTTAGTTGTCATTATCATGTTAAACCAATTGGGAAATCAAAGGAATAAATGGATTTGTTTTCCGGGTCAAAAAGAGAGGAGAAAATACAGGGTGTCCTGAAAGTCCTGCATGGAGTCAGTACACGTAGAAGGGGAAATAGGAAATCGTAATTAAAGGTACCTTTATTTGCCAAATGTTAGTTAGGAAATTTTATGAAATATTTACAAAATATTATGTCTGTAAAATTTTGTGATGAATATTTTATTTTGTGAATAAAGGTACATTTCCCATCAATTTCCCACTTGACTAAGTCTGGAGACTTTATGGGCAGCCCTCAGGACACCATGCAGCATTCACATGTATTGCCAAGAGGAAGAGGAGAAGCCCATCAAGCTGGGCACAGGCAGGGATTTCTGGAACCAGCAGGCAAACTTGTTTTAATACACAATACAGTAGGAACATTTTAGTAGATAGAGGAAAACAAGATTCCTTTATAATTGGGTGAAAAAGGTTGGCATAAAATTCTTTCTTTTTACTTTTTCCATCCCAAGGAATAAATTATTTTTTAAAAGGCCCCATCATGCCTTACTTCTTAACTCTTCCGTAATTTATGATTTCATTAGTTAATCTGTGTGCAGAATGTAAGCATCTAATCAAGGTGGCAAGAATTAGGCATTTTAATTTAAAACATTCCAATACCCAATTTAGTATTCAAGATAAACCAAATGGCCTGGGATACAATGTTTTAATAAGTTCCACGTTGTTACACATCAGCCATCTGCTTATGCAGCAAATTGAAATCCAAGGCTATGCAGATATCAAATATTCATGGAAACTGAATAGAAATATATTCTTCAGAAAAAAAAAAACATTTATACTTCTAGATATGCCACAAAACACAAATCTACTGCATTTTGTTAGATCTGTATCTGTTAAGGGTATGTTGAATGCTGTTTACTGTAAAAGAAAATAAAATCCACAGCCCCATGCCAACTGAATGGAACACCTTTTGGCTGAGGAGACCCCCCAAAAAACCTTAAAATTGAGTTCCTGTCTATGAAAGGAAGGGAGGTATTATTCTCCTTCCCTTTGGGAGTTTAGATACAACAACTGACCAGTGTTAATGTTAAAACAGAGATCATAAGACTGACAAAACAGACATTTTATAACAAAAAGGTATTAAATGATTAACAGGACCTAAGGTTATGGAAGGGAAAGGTTAAATCACACCTTCAGGCCATCAACTTGACCAACAGATAGCTTGAGTTTACATGTTGTGGCTTGTCTTTGATTAACAAACTTTTTGATGGTAACTTAAAATATTTCAAGCCTTAAGTTTAGACAAAGCTTTATTTCTTTCACCAATGACAAATCAAGAAATCTTTGAACCTACCTACAATCTGTAAGCCCCACTACCTACCTATTTGAACTTCTGCATGCTTGTCAAAACTGAACTTCAGAACCAGTCACACGGTCCTACCTTTGGGGGCGAAGCCATCATATTATATACCTTCCATGTATTGATTTACAGTTTGACCTGTAATTCCTATCTCCACGAATATATCAAACCACGTCAGGTATATTTTCTCAGGACCTCTTGAGACTGTGTTCCCCGGGCCCTGGTCCCATGTATTTGGCTCAGAATAAACCTCTTTAAATTATTTTACAGAGTTTGTTTTGTTGTTGTTGTTGTTAGCAATTCTGCATTACTTTATTTTAGATGTAACCTATGTATGCCAATGATTTTGACTGATATGTTAAAAATGTTGTCTGTTTTCCGTGGGAAGCCACCAGGGATGAGTGTGTGGGGGCTCATTTATTGTTAAATATAATTTTTATTCATGAGCTTCCTTGCTCTTTCTTATTCTCTTGCTTTAGATTTTTGAGTGTGACTGGTTCTGAAGTTCAGTTTTGATAAGCATGCAGAAGTTCAAATGTCCATTTAAACCTCTCGCATCTGCAAAAATCTGGCAAGGACCTTTTGAGAACAGGCTTTCCTAAAGTTTTTTTGGCACCCCAGCTTCCTTTCATATTGGCAGTCATGGGCATAGACTCAGCCATGAGTCTATCTCGTGGCATTTCTCACCTCCGCTTTGAGCCCTGGCAGGAACGGGGAGATACAGGTTCTGAGTAAACATCCATTTTTTTGAGAGAAAAAGTAGAATGCATTTTGGCCATTAGCTGTACGTGAGATGAGTGGGTGTCTGATCCCACACAAGGATAAAGTGCTGTCTATGGCCATTTCAGATTGGAGATACTTCATCAGTAAAATTGGAGAGACAACAATTCTTTTAAGATGCTACTTTTATTATTAATAACTTCAATCCTTTAGACTAAAAGATATTTTCCAGCTCATATATATCCCTTTATATTAATCTAATTTGTGTATTTATTTAGCTAGTTGGTTCTAGCCTGCTACTAGGTGCTAGGGACTGGGTTTGGCATCAGGGAGCCATTCATGGAAAACTTGCAGAAATAAACAACTCAAGAAGGAGCTTTTTGTCTATGAGGACTCCTTTCTCTCTGCTTCTACTGAGTCAGCTCGTTTTTCTATGTTTCATAGCATAATATTTATTGGCTAATAGTTATTTATTTTGAAAATTTTATTATTTAGGTATTGCTGCAAAACAAACAATTAGAATTATACACACAGTGACATACAAGATTAAGGATTTATTTCTTATTCTCATGTTTGCCAGTTAAGCAGGTGTGGGCTGATCCAGGCTGGCTCTGCTGAGCTTGGTTATCAACTGTGAAATGGGTACAGGTCTGTTCCATTTGTATTTCAGCTTCCTCAGGCCCTGGGATACCCAAGGATTGTCTAATGGCTCTGGCAGAAGCATGGGAGGGTCGAGTAGAAATATGGGATGCTCCTGCTGCCAGAGGCAGGGAATTGGCCCTGCGTCTTCATTCCTTCAGCCCAACCAGTCACATGGCTGTGTGCACTATCATCTGTGAACTATCCATCACGGGCACCTACTATGTACCAGCCACTTGAAAGGTGCTATCCTTCCGTCTTTCTCCCCACCAAACAAGCAGGCGCAATATGTTAGATTAAGGGCAATGTGGGTAGGAATTAAGTGTCTAAACTCTGAAATCAGAGGATCTGTGAATTTCAGCTTTCTGAGTTATTAAATGTAAGATCTTAGACAAGTTTTTAATCCTTTCTGAGCCCCAATACATATAACCATAAATTGAAAATGACAATAAGGTACTTATAGGAGAAGGTTCTGATGGGGGAAAAAAACAGACAGTGAGTGCAAATTGGTTAGTTCAGAGTCTGATGCAATGCAAATGCCCAATAACCGAACACCACCACCATTGTCATCAGGCATCCCACATGGCTAAGGAAGAGCAGCCTTTCTTTGGAGGTCTAGGAGAGTACCAAGATTAAGCTCTATTAGCATCTATTTGATTGAGTTAAGTTTTTGACCCCACCTGTCTTCCCAGCTTAACTGTGAGCTCCCCAAGAACGATATTCAGCCCTTCCTAGCTGAGGCTCATGGCTGGCACTTCGAACACATTGAGAAGAAACCACTGAAATCCATTTCAGTATTGCTCTCTCCACCCACTGCTGTTGTAACTAGCTGTGGCGAAGGATCAGTTGGTATTTTGTTTGCCATTGTTGTTTTCGTTTGCAATCTGTTGCAGACCAGTGTTTTTTCATCTTTGTTCTGTTCAATGAAATAAATCCACTGCTCACATGCTTGAATGCTGAGACCATGTCAAATTGCCATAATCATTTCTAAATGTTTACTTGGTATTTCTGCACTTAACTCTTTGTCAATGAGTAACAGTCTGGAGAACAGCACCTCTTCTCAGGCCCCTCGTTGGATGGCACTGCTGCACATTTTGCTCATTTTGTGGGCTTAATTCTTATCCTATAGTCTCATGGAAAATCCTTACCATGTGAAGCATGCAGATAAGCAGGCATGCCCTCCTGTGATGCTCCCAGATACAGATAGCCACGGTGGAAACTGTCACTTATTTTGTTGATGGTTTCCTCTCCTACTATATATCACCTGCTCTTTGCAGCCTGGGATTCCTGTATGACACAATAGAAATAGCTAAGGGTGCAGTTGTCTGGGAGTTTTGATTTTGCCACCTCCAAAGAAGCCTTCAGCCTGTGGTTCAGGGGTTCTCTGAGAATGGTTCAAGCCCTGGTTGAATGGTTCAATCTTTCCAACACAGGACCAGAACAACAGTTGCCAGAGCAAGAATTTGGCCTCAGCCAGAGATGTTGTGAGTACCTTCATAGAGGTTCCCAGAACTGTCTATAAACTCCACTGGGAACCGAGACAAGAGCTACTGCCTTGAATATGAATATCAAGTGTGCTCAGCTCTCAAGTACCTCACTGCATGACTCAAGTGTCTCTTCCCAGCTGCCATGTTAGCACAGCTCTTCTTAACTAGCCTAGGCATGGGGTGTGATCCAGGCCCTTCAAGGAATGGGAGCTCCAGGGCTGGGGCAGGTGTAGGTTCAGACCCAGCAGAGCTGCCAGGCACATGATTGGCATTCAGAATATGGTGAGATCTTCCAGATCCTTCAAGCTCTCTGTGCTTTATGTATCCATTCAAAGCAGAGGTGTGTTTCCAGTGCTATGATCTGAGCTCTAATGCTCTTCTAGCTGTCTGTATCACCCTTAATAGGGACCATTCAAACATTCCAAACCTTCTTCAGCTAGCATCTTTTAAACAAACAAACAAAACAACCTTTAAAGCATGGAGCTTCTGCCAAAGATTTCATAGTCCTCAAATTCTAAAAGGGTACAAAGAGAGTTGAAATTCCTTAACCCTTGGGCTGCCTTTTCCACGTTGCTGTCTTCCACTGAAATTCACACCCCCTGACAGGCAATAGGACTGAAAGACTAGAGCGTCTGTGTGTAGGTCCCTTATTCTCCACCCCTTGTGTTTGCTGGCAGGCCCCCTTCCATTTCCACCTGCACAAAGTCTGCTAGTCCTATGCCCTTCCCAATTCATGTCCTACATAAAACCTTACTAAAATCCCAGAGCATAATGCTCACACATGGTAGGTGTCATTAAGTGTTTGTAGAATAAAGAAAATTAAGGCAAAACTCTCTTTCCTTTCTAGGATGGGGGCAAGTCATTTGTCATTTTGTTTTTTAATACAACCAATAAAGACTTAGATTTCTAAAGTCCTAGGGGATTTTTACATAATGAGGGTTTTTGATTTTCTGAGTTTTGGGGGTGGTAAAGAAATGGCTTTGAAAATTATGGTTCAAAGATATGACTAAATGAATGAATGAAAGAATAATAGACCTTGAGCTTGTGTAAGAGGTGGGGCTGGGGACAGCTCTGGGAGTTTTATTTCTCTTTCTATTACAACTGGAAGGTGTTACCTAAAGGAATACGATTTCTGCTTTCTTTATTACTGTCTCAAATCTAAGTTACTGTGGTCATTTCACCAAAACATCTGATTCGGAAAGAAATTGCTTCCCTTCAAACTTTCATAGCAAGTTTCCAGACCATAGCAAATGAATGGTTGCCAAGCCTATGAAATAAAAGTATAGACAGGAAGACCCACTTTCTAGAATCACTGAAGCAGAGGAAGTGTAGAGAGATACATCCACCTTTCATCATTTACAGATGAGGACCCAGGGATGCAGAGGATCCCTTCTCCCTGGTCCCAGGGTGCGCTGGTGGAGGAGGCAGGCCTGGAGCGTGAGCCTGCAGACTTTCTCCATTCATTCTCTATGAGCTCTCCCTCCCACACTGTGGGTTTGAGACCCTGGGAAAGGCAGCAGGAGAAGGGTGTGGGGGGGAAGACGTGAGCCAAAGCTGGAAGTCCCAGCTAGAGGCCTGATTCTGACACCTTGCATTGATGGTTTGCTAAGTCAGTTAATTTCATTGAATCTGCCTCCTCATTTACAATATGGGAATGAGCCCTTCCTATGTCACAGGGATCCTACGTCACTGGGGTTGTTAGGAGAATCCAGTGAAAGTCTCTGCTCCTTTCCCTTTCCAATTTCTGTTCCACATAGGCCCCACCCCCACCCCAGAGATGCTCTCTCCTTTTTCCTGCCTCACCCTAGGAGTTACATGATGTTGGGTTGTCCTGACATCACTGACGTGAACTTGGGTCCAGTGAGTTCAGTGGTCCACCAGGTTTCTTCCCCATAGCTTCCTTATTTGTCTATTACTAATGAACAAATAGGTAATAGCTTTGTTTGTAGGATTCTTTGAGGCTCCTCAAACATACATTCATAAGTTTTAGCAACAATTGATGACACTTGCTTGACTCAATTATTATGATGTTGGTGCCAAATGGTGAACTTCTAACCCCTTCATTCTTTTAACGTTCTTTTTTTTTTTTGAGACAGAGCCTCAAGCTCTGGGTAGAGTGCTGTAGCATCACAGCTCACAGCAACCTTCAATTCCTGGGCTCAAGTGAGTCTCAGCCTCCGCCTCCCAAGTAGCTGGGACTACAGGTGCCCGCCCCAACACCTAGCCATTTTTTTGTTGTTGTTGCAGCCGTCATTGTTGTTTGGCAGGCCCAGGCTGGATTTGAACCCTCCAGCTCAGGTATATGTGGCTGACGCCTTAGCCCGTTGAGCCATAGGCACGGAGCCTCTTTGAACATTCTCATTAGTTGCCTAAATAGAACTCTAATGATATAAGAGTAAGATAAACACTTGCCTCAAGGAATTTATAAAGTTTATTTTTTCTTTCAACAATTATTTATTTTGAACTCTTCACTGTGTCCCAGGAATGGTGCTTAAGCACCTGAGATGTGAAGGATAAGACTTCAGAGTTCCTCTCTCCACAAAGCTTGCTGTCTAACGCCAAAGAGAAGACAATCAACACACCAGCAAATGTTTAAAATTGTGCACTACCTGCCCGAAGTGTTATAGGATCACATGACTAGGGTGTCAGGGAAGGCTGTCTAATCCCCATAAATAGTGTGTAATTGGGACTTGAAGAAGGAGCAGGCATCTCACCTTGGTCGGGCTGGGGCTGGAAAGCACATTTCCCGCAGAGACCCACAAGCGGAGGCTGAGAACAGCAGCTTTGAGGGCAGCCGCATGCCACTTCTTACTCAGAGTGCCTCCCCTCAGAGGGTTTCCCTTCAGCACCTCTCCCGCCACCCACCTCCACAGGTCCTCAGGAACAGCAGAAGGCCACTCTGCGGGAATTTCTGTCACCAGGGAGAGAGGGGATGCCCCTTGGTGAGCTAGGACTTTCCTGGATAGGCTCCATCTGAGAAATGTGCTTCTGTCTTGGATGAAGGGGAAAAAAAAAAAAAAAAAAGGAAGAAAAGAAAAAGAAAGAAAGAAAGAAAAGAAAAGAAAGAAAGATTTTTCTGGTATCAGGCTTCGAATTCCACATCCGATGGATTTGACTCTGGGGACTCAGGCCTTGAGGTAACAAGGTGGATTGTGGGTGCATCCCCCAAATCTCACCTGGGTTCTGCAGCCCTGCATGAGGGTGAGTCCCACAATTTCTCTCTCAAGGCTGCTTCTAGGATTAAGTGTGATTACACTTTAGGTGTCCTCAGCTCAGTGCTTGCACCTGACTACTAGGACCCACGCGCTAACAGCTGGTTCCCATTGTTACCGTATTTTTTTTTTTTTCTCATTTAGAGACAGGGTATATTTTCATGATTGAAGCTGTTATAATGGAACATACAACTTTTTTTTTTTTTTTGGAACATACAACTTTTAAGATAATATGGTAGGGCCTAACAGGGAAAAACAGTGGTACACATAATTAAGCTTCGTATAATATACTTTATTTTAATGTAGCATTCATTAAAATAGCTCTTTCATGTAGTTTTACATCATATAGAAAGAAAACTAATTCATAGTTTCATATAACTATACATTAATATATTTTTAATCTCTGCTTTATTTTCAAGAAAATATTTTAAGAGCAAGAGCTCAATGTAGGTTCAGATAATGGTTTTTAATCTGTATTTTATCAAATACGATCATACAAGAAAAGCTGATTTCTAATTGCTAATAATTATTGTTGGGCTTTTACTAACAACGGATATATGAAAAATTTTCCATGTAGACTAGTCACAACTTTATTGGATACATATGACAATAAATCAACATGATAATAAGTGGAACCCAACCTAGTACAAAGGATGCTTTGCATATTCCCAGCTAAGAAGGCTGAGGATTTCTGAAATGATTACAGGCGTATGGTATTACTATAAGGACATATGCTTTTCAATAAACTTGCTGAAACTCATACATCTAAATGAGGCTTACCCTCAGAGAAGATATTGTGGGAGATGATATACTTGTTTTCACAGAGGTGTTATTTCTTAAAATATTCTGAAGCTCTGTTTTCAGAATGGTTCCCAAGATATATTTTGAAAAATGGTATGAGAATGATCAATGTATCATTTGCTCTATAATTATATTTTATCCTAAAATAAAAATAAAGTTTGATCACTCATATAATTCTCTTTTTTTCAGATCTAATTTCTAAACCAGATTGCAAAAGGGATCCAATTTCTAAATATTAGGATGGGAAATATCCAGAGAGAAATGTATCCCACTTCAGGTCTTTGCACTTCTCAGGTTCAAGTGCAAACACGAAGGAGGACACTCCTGGTCCCAGGACAAGGGCTAGGCAGGGTCATGGTGCAGCTGAGCTTTGACTCATGGGAGAAAGGATGAGACAGGGTTAAATATCCCAAAGGAGCAGAACACAGCACAGGAAATAATTCCATCTAGTGTTTATTGAAGCTCAAAGTAAGTCTCCAAGCCATGAACAAATGCAGGTCTGACTCCAAAGATAATTGCTGTAGGCATCCCTCACTTCCTGCCTCCTGTGGCGCATAGCCTTACTAGTAGAATTTTCCATGGGATTTGGAAGGCTTTCGAAGTACTGAATCGTATTGCAACATTTCATTCATTCATTTAGCCATTGACTGTTTTTTATTACTATTCTTATACTTATTAAGAGGCAGGCATGGTGCTAGGTTACAATCATCTGACTTACATATAACTTGCATAGGCTATTACAGTAAGGCCCGAGTTACAAATACCCCACTGACATATAACTTGTACTTAGAAATGGAGGCTATTATAGGTAAGGGGTAAATGTACCCGTTTCAATGTACATACCAATTCAACTTAAGAACAAATTTACCTATCTTGTTTATAATATGGGGACTATAGTGAGGAAGATTAAGCTCTGTGAGTTCACAGTGCAATGGGAAGATAGATAAGAATTAGCCATGTCTTCACCTATATGAATCATGAGAAGTAAGGAGAAATTATAATATTTCCTTTTTATCTTCTCAGTTTGTTTTCAGGTTTTCTATAACTACTATGGATCGCCTGAGTGATGAAAATAAATTTAGCCAGGCATAGTGGCTCATGCTTGTAATCCTAATACTCTGGGAGGCTGAGACAGGTGGATTGCTTGAGCTCAGGAGCTGAGACCAGCCTGAGTCAGAGCTAGACTCTGTCTTTAAACAAGGCTGGGTATTGTGGGGAGCACCTGTAATCCCAGCTGCATGGGGAGGCTGAGGCAAGAGAATCACTTGAGCCAAGGAGTTTGGGGTTGCTGTGAGCTATGATACCACAACACTCTACTGAGGGCAACAAAAGTGAGACTCTGTCTCAAAAAAAAAAAAAAAAAAAGAAAGTAAGAAAAGAAAAGAAAAGGAGTAAAGAAACAAATTTATATTTGGAAGTGCCAATGGCTTACAGAGGAAAGCTCACATCCTGGCAGTGGGAGCCCCTGCTGTGGAGCAACTAAGTGGGTCCTTGGCCCTTGCCTGGAGCCTTCAGCCTGGGTCTTTCTTAGTAGTTCTGAAGCTGACCCGCTCGCTCCTTCTGGGCCTGCTGTAGTGCTGTAACGAAATCTTTGTTGGAACAAAATTTCTAAGGAGAACACGAATCCAAGAAACTGGCTCCAACCTTGTGTAATTATTAACTCTCTTAAACTAGCAAATTTTCTGAAAGACACTATAGGTAGAGCTTGAGTCTTTTTCTTAGAAGCAAAAGAAAACCCAATTCAAGCTGACTGATTAACATAGAGGAGGAGATGTTTTTCTAGTTTTGTTTTTGTTTTGCTTATAGAACTGAAAGGTAATGGCCGTGACCTACCAGGCCCTGCTCGCCTCTCTCCACGGTGGCCTCAGCAGCTCCAGCTCACCTCCCCTGGCTTGTTCTGGTAGAGTTTCTCTCCCACTTCTCCCGGGAGGGCCCCTGACAGGGGCATGCGGCCAGGAGATAGGAGACTCTGTAATGGGCCCTGCCTAAGTTCCGGGCATCCCCTCAGCCAGGGTTGGTTCTGCTGAGAGTTGGACAGGGGGTAGGGGCCATGGGCACTGCACAGGCAAAGCCAGCAATGTCCACAAACCTAGTTTCTGAGGACTTAGAGAAATACGTGAAACTAATATGGGTGAAAATAGGTGGTTTATATTAAGAAGTTTCTCATAGGAACAGCCACACACAGGCCTCTTGCTCCCGCCCCTTTCACAGGTCGGTGTACAGAGCTGGGGCGAGGAACCCGGTGTTCCCTGCAAGCAGCTCTCCTTCTGCTGAGTAGCCTCTCAGTGTGGTCTCAGGTCTGCTAGCGACATTGCCGCTTGTCAAAATATTTAGGTATTCATTTTGAGAGAGAATAGCTGTCAGAGGTTAACCTGCTTTGAGCATTAGCAAATAAAAACACAAAAGTAAAACCAAAAATCTAGGCCAGGATGGCTCCTTGAACTGGTTAGACTTTTAGAAAGTTCTGGAATTGTCCTTGCCTGGTTCCCTTCCTCACTTCTGCCCTAAACTTTCTAGGAGGATGTCATGTCCCTGTTCGCCCTGTTAGCTATCTCGCCCTGAGAACAAAAAACTTCCGCTTCCTTCTGTGGAGAGCACCTGTGGTGTCTCATGGTCAACTGCGTATCCTTGGGAATTGCCACCTCACCCAGAGGTCACTGTTGGTAGAGATTTAACAAGCTGTGTGGTACACACAGTGTGCTGTTTGGAGAGACAGGCCCACTGTTTATGCTGGTCTGTGACTGACCCGTGTGTAGGGAGCTACGGGGTGGTGGGGAGGCAACCTTGTGTTTTATCTACAGGAACATCCACTTTATCTGCAAGGTCTCAGGATGGAAGTGAAATCAGCGTGCTTAAAATGCCAGCTCTGGTAGGGTAAGAAGCTGCAAACAAGGCCCACATCTAGACAGAAACATCCACATAGAAAACATAGCCCCCTTTTGTTTTCAACACTTCAAAATTTTCTAAGTAGTTCACTTTAAAATAGCATCTAGAATTTCATTTAATCCTGCATGATGCTGAATGATCGTGTAGCTCCTCAGCCTTCCTGGGCCTGGAGCAGGAGACGTGCAAGTAAAGGACTTTGGTGCAACAATTAAGTTGTTTGCATTGAGTCTCTACTCTTGGCCTGTTTTTCAGCGAACTACTTGTTATGGACTGAATGTCCCCCCACCCAGTTCATTATGTTGAAGCCCTAGCCCCCAGCATAATATCTTTGGGAGCAGTCAGATTCAGATGAGGTCATTGCTATTGCCCAGCCCAGTCCATTGCCCGCTGCTCAATAGGAAGCCGATACACCCAGACAGCCTGTGTCACAGAGGAGAAAAGTTTACTATTGCCTTGTGGGGCTAGGGGAGGAATTTCTCAAATCCGTCTCTTTGAGAATTTGACAGAAGGGGGTTTTGAGGCTAGTGGGATGGACAAAGGGCTAAATGGGTCTGCAGATTGATCTGGTTGGTGTAGAATAATATGGGTGTAGAAATTGTCTTCTTGTGCTATGTCGGTTTGGGGGATGGGGTCACACGGCCAGTTGAGTCAGCTCCTTAGTATGGGCCACTAGTCTGGATGTCGGCTGTCCACCAGAATGCAGGGACTAGACCGTATCTCAAAAACCAGCCTTACGTTTCACAAGGATGGATGTTATATGTGTAAGTGATACAGGACCCCCCCTCCACCACATTCAAGGCTGGACAGGGGACCCTGTTTTCCTAGGCGTGGGCAAGTTCATGAAGGGAACACCTTGACCTTCTGCCTTGAGCTGGAGGGACTGCATTCATTCTTCTGTCAATAACACTCATTAACGATGAAAATGTGTTTCTATTTGCCAAGTCCTGGCCAAGCGAAATTCTATAGATCTGACATCCCTAGATAAAGAGCCCACGCAGAGACTCTCCAGTTAGTTTAGTTCTTCCCCCTTCCAGAAGCTCTGGTGCTTTTTACTTCTGTATTCCTTTCTAACTTCTAATAAAAATCCTATCTTACCATGATCTGTGGTCCGTCGGTTCATTCTTCAAATCCCTGAGAACAAGGACCTACTGAAGAGCGAAATTCCGGTATTAGAAGCAATGAAGAAAGCTCAGACTCCTCATGACCATCAGCTATGTGACTCCTGAGTGGGAACCAATTATAGGAAAGCAAGCTAGGGAGACGATGGCTGTTTTTGTTTTATATAGATACGCAGAGGGCACCTTTCTTAGGAAAGGATTAAATTTGTAATATTCAAGTCACTTTTGACTTCTGCAATTATAAGAGCTCCTCAATATGACTTGTATTCATCTTTGGTTAATGGTATATATTGAGTATTACAATTTTAATACAGTTTTTTCCTTTCTTAAAATTTGTATACATTTTTTCTGGCACACTCTATAGCCATTAATGTGTATATTTATATTATATAAATTCTGCCTGTACCTTTGCAGGGTTCGGGTCCCTACCACAGTTCCCACCTATGGCCTTTTGTTAACTTTATAAAGGGTAGTTGAATCATTAGGATGGGGACCTCAGGATGAGATCAGTGGCCTGGTAAGAAGAGATACAAGAGACACTTGTGGACAGTGAGAAGGTGGCCATTTGCAGGCCAGAAAGAGAGTCCTGCCCAGAATGTGACCATGCTGGCACCTTGGTCTTGGACTCCTTAGCCTAAGAACTATGAATTATAAATGTCTTTCATTTAAGCCTCCCAGTCTGTGGTATTTTGTTACAGGAGCCTGTGCTAAGATACTAAGTTTTCTGTTTCAAGTTCAGTATCATAAAATAATTCTATAAAACTGAGTCCTGAATTAGTATGAACAGATTAAACACTCATCTACTAACTATGGTGTGTGGCATAGTTTTTAGCCCTTGGAAAGTTGTGATATGACTTTCACAAAAACCTTTATTTCAGTAAGTCCAGCTCAAAACAGTATATAATTACTCAGGGAAAGTTCCCTCCTCCTGGTTCCCTTGTCCTGTGCTAAGGGCACTAATGTTCTTATTCCTGTGTGAGTGAGGCACAATGAAACTGTAATTGCTTTAAATGAATTGAACTGCGGGCGTTCACACTGCAAGGGAAAGGAAGGTGCAGTTCTGAGCATGGATTACCTATGTCGGTCTTTAATTAACTATACACATCCACAGGTCTCTACACTCCATTTGAAATAAAATGATTTTTAAGACTACAGTTAAATTTTATGGGTTAAAAAACATGCAGAAAGTCTTATAAAGTAAATTCATGTTAAAGTTAAACCAAGGTGGTGTGTATGGAAAGTGGGATTTCCCAGGTGAAGCCACAGTGTGAACATTTAGATGGGTGGGTTTTCCCACTGGCTCCTCAGTGGGAAAAGTTAAATAGAGTAATGTAAGACTTAAAGGACAATTTCTGACAATTCAAAAACAATGGAGGACATGTGCTGGGCCATACATGATTTATTTCACAGTGAATATTTGTCACAAGTATACACAGGAGGCAGGTGGCTTCCCGTGGTAGGGCGGGAAGAAGAAGGCTGGGAAAGGAGGACTTGGGTTTTGTAGCATTTGAACTCAAAACTGGGGGAGAGGAAGGCACCTGAGCTCCAGACGTTCAGTCTTCTCTCCCCTACATAACTTATCTGACTTCTCTTTATGTTCCTCAAAAACCCAGGGCTTTGCCTAGGCTGACAGCAATTCTTACTTAAATGAATACGAGGGAGAAGTTCTGTGGCTAATCATTCCCTAAAGCTCAGGCCTCCTTTATGGTGAGAACACATTCGGGTGAGCAATGGAAACAACCTCCCATGAAATTAAAGAGTCCCGAGACCTGAGGGAAGATAGGCAGACCTGCTGTGTGCCTCTCTACCTGCGCATTTAACCTTGACCAAAAAATAAAATTAATAATAATCTGCACAATCAGGCAGGCAGCAACAGCATTTCCATTTCCCAGATGATAAAACAGAGGCTCGGGGAATGTGAGTGAGTTGCTGAAAGTTCATAGCAGGGAAAGAAGGGAGTGGGAATCAAATCCTCACCTCTGTGCTGCTCTCTGGAGGGGTGGGGATGGGACAGGGGATGAGAGGTGGGGGGCGTCGAGTGAGGGACAGCTCTGCTGCTTCAGGAGTCCACAGCAGGGGACTGCAGAGACGGGTTTCAAATATTCCTCAGCTTTTGCTGCTGGCTCAGTCTCCATTCCTGATGTTTCTGTCTCTGGAGACTCCACCCAGAGGGTCCCCATTGTTTTGTTCATTTATGTTGTCTTTGTTCTCCTGGTAGGTTTGGGGCTGGCACTTTCCTTCAACTGGAGCTTAGGTGGGGGAATTAGATCTTCAGAAAGACCACCCAGGACACAACCAAAGTAGAACAACTTTATACGTGTAGTGCATGTATGTATGTGCATATGTGTAGCTATGTGCACACTATATAGTGCATGTATGTACATTATCTGAACATGTATAAGGTATATGCACACTATATATAGTGCATGTGTGTATGTATACATGTACATGTATGTACAAAGTATGAGTGCTCCATACCTATATATTTATGTATATATGGTACATGTTATTACTTCAATATAAAAATATGAAAACTAGATGTTTACTTGAAATCATATATCATTGCTTACTATTTATGTTTTTGTTACATAAATGGTGTTCTTTAAACAAAAATAAAACGAAGACTAGTTGACAATGGCAACCGGTAATAATAGCAGGGCTGACTACACAAGTGACACACATCGGGAGAACACGTTTACATCGTGCTTCTGTCATCTGACACAGCAGTTTATTTGCACTGTCTTCTCTTTCTTGGGTATGTTCAAGTGCAGGCTGGGTTAGGTGCTTTTGGGACACGGCAGTCAGTGAGAAGGGCAGGCCATGCAGCCCGCCTCCCTGCCACTGCTCCCCAGCCCCTCAGCTCCCTCCTGGGATCTTTAGAGAACCAAGTCCCTGAGTGGGGACAAGTGACTCAGACACTTAGGAAACAGTTTACGCTAAACCTGCCCCTCAGAGATGAAAGGCTCTGACGAAGAGCCGGGAGAACACACTCCAGTTCATCCTACCTGGAGCTGGAGTTTCCCCTACATGGCATTTGATCAGGGAGCAGTCTATTTTTCTTTCTCTTAGAATGCCAAGTAGTCAGCAGCCCCTACGATCAGCCTCCATGGCCTCCATGCGATTTACGTGACGTGCCTTCACCTGGCCGCTCTTTCCAGATATTTGCCGGCATCCGCCCTCACCCGCTGTCTGTACTCAGACGTCCTGCACAAGGCCACTTCCGATCTCTTCTCCTCGTTGTTGTTTTCCCTCAGTGTGTGTCATCATCTAACACTCTGTCTGTCTCACTCATTCAGCCTGTCGCCACTCTTCCCTGTCTCTAAAGCAGCCCAGCGCTCCCAGTGGGTGCAGGTGGCTCTTCTGAAACATGCATCTGTATCCTTAGGGCCTCGAGCAGCGCCTGGCGGGCACATCACAGCAACTCAGAGAAGGGAGACAGAGACGCCTGCAGGGGGACACTCACCAGTATATGTGTTTGGGAAGCCCGGGAAGGAACAGGACATACTGACGGGGTCACCCCACTAAACTTTCCTGGTTTCTTCACCGCTTAGGAACCCTAAAGTGATCCAGCTCTCCTTATCCAACATCTCTTCTACAAACATTCAGCACCTAAACCCAACACACGCCAGTTACTAAGCACTGGCGATACTGACATGGGGAAAGGAATGTCTTTTAGGGAGGTGACCTCGTAGTGGGACAAAAAGAGGAAAGTTGAACAGAGTCACATCACACACGCCGCTGTCCTGACTTCTCACTAGGCAAGACACTGGTTCTCTACTGTTTTCTTTCTTTTCCTCCAAATCTGAAGGTGTGAAAAAAGCAACACAATTACCAGAAAAAGAGAGTTAAGAGAAAATACAAGCTCAATAAAAGATGTTTTACATTTCTTTCCCAGCTTGGAATCGGCTTTACTATCTGCTGGTCTGTGTAGCATTTCAAATCCCCCTGAAAAGATAAAAAAAAAACACAAAGATTTTAATTTTAGAAATAACTGTAGTGTAATTTGATCCTCAGCACATTTGTCTGGAATAAATTCCTTAAGAAAGCCAACATGTACGTACGTATGAGCACAGCAGAAAGTGCAGAAATCCATTTCATTCTATTAAACTAGATTTAAAAGGCATCAGGTGGTGAATTAAATGCCGAAAACATTTGGCAGACCTGAAACACTATCCAGATCTCAATTCACAGATTCTTTAAACCAAAGAATTTTCAGCAGATGGAAGGAAGTCCATAAACTCAGAGCAAGGGGTCTTTGGGGAAGTGAGTTTAGATCAGATGCTCCAACACGGACATGCTCTGAGAAATCCAAATACGTGGTTGAAACACATCAAGCCTTTGTCCGGATCCAGTGGAGTGATTTTGCTGCAGCCAGACGTTAGCCCCAAATTCCTAAATCACGTGCAGCTGTCAGCTCATTGGGAGAAAACAGGAAACACTATTCGTGAAAGAACCACATGCCCCTGAAGTTAATAAATGAATGTTTCATTGTTTTCCACCAAAATAAAATGCTCAGTAGCTCGAGTCCTTAAAATGGCCTAGAACTCAATAGAAGGTGATAATGATGGAAACATTTGGAGGTCCGTCTGCCGGGAGCTGGGTTTGTGAGGCACCTAAATAACTCACCTGGCTGCTGTTCTCTGTCTATTATAAAAAGGAAAAAACAACCAGAAAAGATGTTGCATGCCTAGAAATCCTCGAAAGCATCCAACTTATTTACACTTACAAAAAGCAAAACATGCTAAGCCAAGCAGCCTGGGAGGTGGTGTAATGAGAGTTCCTCCTCCTGTTTCCCTTCTCCCAGTTCGACTTCCATATGTTATTAATTACGAGCCACCGTGGTTTTCTCCAGCTGAGGGAGCAATTGCCTTCATGCATGGCTGGCTTCCTCCCAAGGGAGCAGAGTTTCCAGAGAGCAGGACATGACCCTGTGGCTGAGAGGTCAGTGTGCACACATTGACAGGCTGCAATGGGAGGGGGTTCTGAACCAGATTTGCCAGGAGGGCTTCAGTGGTGAATACCCAGTGGTACTACCTTGAAGATATACTTTCATATATTATAGCATGAGCCTTTGGACTTTGGCAAAGAAAAACATGACACTGATTGTTCTTGGGGACAAAGATGAGGACGTCCAGCTCCAAGTCTGGTAGTCCTGGATCAGCGGTCCAAGTCAACCCCCAGCAGAACTTACCTGGTTCTGGGCTGTGGTACACACTGAACAGGGCTTCCTCTTCCTTTTAAGGCATTTGCACAAGAAGTGAGAAATCCTCGCTTGTCAAATCTCTCTGTACAGAGGGGTCCATGTTCTGGGCTCCTATTACCTTAAACACACTGTTGGGTTCATTTTCCAAGAGCAAGGAAAAGAGAAGCACTTTAGTAGCAAGCCTGGTTCCCACTTGTACTGCAGGGTGTGAGGGACAGAGGCAGGAGAGGCAGAAGGTGGAGCCAGTGGGGGCTGCTCTGCCATGTGGGATTTAGTCAATGAGTCTGGTTTGGATTCATTCATTCATTTCAATGAGACATACTCTTTACCAGCCTGCACCAGGAGCTACAGTAGGCTCGGGGGAGGGGGACCCAGGTCAAAGGTGATCAAAGTAGACAATACCTTAATGAATAAGGTAACTTCCGATTGCAAAGTGCCAGGAAGGAAATTAGCAGAGGGTGTTGATAATGTGGGAATCTCCCGAGGCACCTTGAGGATGTGTCAGCTGGAGTGAAACCTAATTTGACAAGTCATCAGCAGCAAGATTAAATCCTGGGCCCTGGGGGACAGAAGAATCTGTGGGTTCCACAAACAGAGAAGGGGGGCTGCCCAAGAGAAGCGAGGGGGTAGAGAAGAGGCCCATGGGCAAGGAGCTTGGGAGTGAGGAGACACCCACAGGGTCTTGCCAGCCGAGCTGGCAAAAATAGCTCCCACCGTGTAAGACATTAACATCCTGATAGTTGTGGTGATATTTTAATGGTCTTATAACTGCAGCAGAAACCACCAAAAAGTTTTCAGCAGAAGAGTGATACCCTGTGACTTCTGCTTTACCCAGATCACTTTTGCTTTCTGGGAATAAACTGAGGGAAGCCAGAGCAGAGTGGTGACCTGCTCACAAGCTACAGTCCAGACATCAGTGGCCAGGTGGGTTGGGGCATTGGTCATAGAGTTTGCAATGTGATTCCAATCTGCTGAGTTTATCACAGCTGGGAAGGTGCGATAAATGTGTGTGTTTTAATTCTGAAAATAAGACTCCAAAAGTTTAGACCCTGTAATTGTGATTCTAAAATGCATCAAAGTATTTTCAATTATCGGCCAGCTGCAGCAGTCTGATTTCCACTGAGTAACTTTGAAAGTTGACTAATTATGTGTGACAGGAGGGACTCTGGAATTTAACATGTGTAAGAATCCTGTGGGCACTTGTGAAAAGGCACATTCCTGATCCCTACTCTCTACAATTCCTCTCCTTATGGGATAGTGTGGAATTCTCCTTTATCTGTCCCTCTGATTATCAGATTGGGGGCGCTTTAACTGGGGCAATAGTCAGGACAGGATAGGTTATGCTGAAGTCAGAAACAAGCCCCAGGCCCTCAGTGGCTTACAACGTCCCTGGGTGGGGACGTTCATGCTAGCTTGGGGTGGACGCCTTTGTTCACATGGCCCTCAAGCAGGATCTTAGTGAGGCTTGCCCTCTGGGACTTTGTTGGTTACCAGGTCAGGAGGAAGAGAAGAGGGACAACTGTGCACTGGCTCTTCCCTGCTGTAACATGTCCCTGCTCAGGGCTCATTGGCCACCCCTCATACTATGCACAAGTACAATCCTCCTAAGAGCAGGAGAGAGGAAGGAAAATCAGAATGATTGGCTACCAGGAGGCTGAGGGATCAGGCCCAGAAAAACAGTCCTGAGCACTTAAGTTCACTGGGTGTTTGTGGATGTTAGAGTTAATAAAATAATATTAAAATAGTGGTGCTATAATATAAAATAGCAATGCAAACTTGCTAAAAACTTTCTTAGAAAAATTTCCTCATCTTTATTAAGTGTATTTTCCACGATTAATATGAAAACAGTTCATGTATATTAACAGAAAACCTTCCAAAGTTGAAATATCTGATGCATGATGATTGACACAGGCACATGGTGTAGAAATGATAGAGTATATGTTCATCTAACTGTTCCTACTTGGCGTGACGGAATTGTTAACTCACCATGGTCCCTCCGGTCCCAGGTTGGGGCTCCTTTGTGAGGTCAGGGCAGTACAGTCCCTGGCTCCAGCCCTGTGTAAGTTCTCATCTTATCTGTCTGGATCTGTTTTCTCCTCCGTACAAGATGGAGAGGGAGAGTTGATTGCTAATTGTCCCTCTCAGAAGAATTCAGAAGCTTCAATCCTGATGTGATCAAATATGACTTAGTTTTGAGTCACTCACCATAAGGAAGAATCACAAATGAGTCCGTGTACCAGTGTTTTTAAGCTTCTGAGGAATGTTCTACAATGCAACTTACAGGAAAAGAGCAAAAATAGCTCCCACCGTGTAAGATATTAAAAGTTATTTTCAATGCATAGAATGGATCTTACGATGTTTTATTTTGGGTTTATGTTTCACTTTTCCCACTTATTGGATGTGTGCCTTTGAGAAGTAGCTTAATCCTCAGATTCCTCTTCAGTAAAATGGATTTTACTTTACTTCTAAAGTTCATGGGAGAATAAATTGAGATAATGTGACAAAGCATCTAAGACATCCTGATAGTTGTTTCATAAATATTGAGCAAATGGAGCATTCAACTAGTGAAAAACTATCATTATTTTTATCCTCACAGCTTTGTACACTGGTGTGCACCTGGCCACCATTTGATTCTTTCAGCTTCTGTCAATCTGGAAGTTTAACAAGACTCCATTTGTGGCAATTCCTCTCATTCAGAGAAGAATCCTTTCATAAACTGTTCCCAAATGCCATTCAGTGGCGTGCTTCGTGGCCCCCAAGGGGCCATATCTGTTGTCCTACTTGCCTCTCTTGACTTTTCATGTTCCTCACACATCATCCCAATGCTCCCCAACATCTGTGTTGTCACAAAGCTCTGAAGTCAAGGGCTCGCATACCTCAGATGGCATTCCCATCATTTAATGTGCAAGAGAATAAAGGCAAACATTGGGACTCATGGGCCACTGGCACAGGCGGAAGAACTTCCAAAGGGCTGCTGGAGCCCATCTCCCTCTGGCCAAAGCTCAAGGGCATGACCTGAGCACACACGGGAAACCCTCCTGAAGGTGACTTGTGCAGGAGCCTGGGGCCCTTCTCAGGGCAGCTCTTGGACGGCACTGCAGAAAATGACAGAACTCTGTTATTGCAGCTATGTGGATAAGTCGGCCAGGTTTGGCATTTTCAAAATGGTGGTGAAAGTAGCCTTCCCTTCTGAGTCAAGAGTCTCTCCAGTTCAGCCGGAGTGCTATTAACCTCTTTATTCCCTCTGGGCAGAACAAACCAGCTGCAGCTCCCTCAAGGACGGGAAAGTGGAGTGATGCTGATTCACCAAATAGTCAAAATGTGTTTCCTGATTGTTGAATTGTGGCCAGGCATTTTCCTCTCTCCTCAAAGTCCTTGATCCAAAAAGGCAGGATGCAACTTTAAAATGTAACACACTCCAGACTGAAAGAACACAATTTTAATGGCCTTGTGTCTTTGACCTTGTTGGGTTATATGTTAGAGTAGAAGAGCTGAAGTCTTTCTAAATTTATGGATTACCATTCAGGGAACAATGAATTTGCTGAAATTTTGACTGCTTGAGAATTATATGTACATGCTGGCAGCAGACAAAATTATCAGGATGAATTTAGGGGCCCATCAGTTTTTAAACACAACACACTCACTCAGTCTGCCTCCTCGTCTTGAACTGGGCTGTTGGGAGGGCAGAGCTGGAGTCAGAGTGAGTTCAAGTTTCATTTAGAGTTGGAGTCAGAGTGAGTTCAAGTTTCAACTAGCCACTTAATTCCTCTGTGATCTTGGTTAAGGTGCTTAGTCTCCATGGCACTGAACTTCTTCACCTCTAAAGTGGGGACAACTATCCCCTGGGGTTCATTTTAGTAACATCCATAGTTTGGCATAGGACTTAAATGTGATTGTAAAAAAATGTCCACTTATTAAGCATCTTTTACACACTTGTAGCTGCTGTGTTGTGTGCCTCACAACTCTGGGGCCATGGTTCACGTCATGGTCCCTGAAGATTTGTATATTTACTAGGACAGGTGTTTTTTGTTTTTTTTTTTTCCCCCACAGGAAATACAATGTTTTGGGGAAGGCACACTTCTTTACAGTTCACACAAAGGCAGCCTTTAGGCTGGCAAAGGTTGGGTCCATGGCTGTGAGGGAAATTACAATCTAATGGAAAAGGCATTAAAAATAGAAACAGAAACAAATGTCTCCAGTTGACAGTTGTGTTGCATCTGGAAAGAGCGCCTGTGAGATGGAGGATAAGGAGAAAGCATCCTGCACGGAAGGCAGAGCTACTGACCCTCAGCAGCAGGGGGTGGTCTTCAGGTAAGTCCAGAGGCCCTTCGTATTCCGCGCTCCCTCCCTGTATGACCCACTTCTAACTAACTGCGATGGAGGGTGTGACTCAGGAGGATTGTACAGCGCATAGGGGGTCCCTCCGTGCTCTCTCTGGCTGGTCCACTCCCTCAGGCAGAAACCAGGTGCCACGTTATAGTAACTCCCAGGGACCCTCGGGAGAGGCCCATGTTGTAAAAAACTGGAGCCTCGTGCTGATACCCCGAAAACAACCTTGGAAGTGGGTCCTCCAGCTCCAGTCAAGCCCTGGCTGCCATCTTGTCTGCAGCCTCACGAAATGTCCTGGGCCAGAACCCTGTGGCTAAGCTCCCCTGGGATTCCTGATCCACAGAAACTGAGTAAGTGTTTAATGGTTTGAGTGGCTGAAGTTGGGGATAATTTAGTACACAATATATCACTAATGCAGTGGTAAAAAGCTCCCAATGGATACTTCCCTTTGGACGAGGGGAAGGAGCCTGGGCCGGGTGACTGAGATCTGAGAGGTAGATGGCAAATTCCCTGTACGAAGCAGTTAGGATTTATCTTATCAGTATCCTGTTCAACCCAGGGGATATTTTTACAGAGGAGTGACATGATCAGAATTGACCATGTTATCTTTGGCAGGGACAGGGAAGAGGCTGGTCGGGGGGCGGGGTTCCTAACTTCTAGAAACAACAGTACAACAGGTAAGAGATGGTGAGAGCCTGAATCAAGGCAATGGCAGAGGGTGGACTCTGGTGGTTTTCATAAACAAACAGCTATTTTCCAGGTCCATCTAGTCACTCACGTTTCGGTGAGACTTGTATAGGAAGAAAAAGTGTGAATATATGACAACGCCGTACCTGTATAGCCCTTCCTGCTTATACACACATGCGTGCCCTCACCCACACATGATACTTCCATGAGCTAGAGTAAGCTCTTCACAAGAACCATTTTACTCTTAGGATTTAACATTAAGCGTATGGAATGTCCTTTATAGAAACTGTAATTCAAGAACAAAGAAAGTAATGAGTTCCCATCTTCCACTGGAACCAATAGTCTTCCATTTGTCCATTGTACAAATAAGGATACAGAGGATTAGAGTATTTTGTGAGATGATTTATAGTCATGTCTGAGCACAGATCACAGAGAGTATTGAAATACTTACTGGAAGATTCAATCATCATCTGTGGCTAAAATGGATAAATCAGTGATATTAAATTAGCTGAGAAGTGCTTACCCAAATGGCTTTCTTAGGAAAATAACATCTATTTTCAGTATTTCAGTTGTACTAGAAAGGATGGCTATGTCAATGCTAAGTCAGGTATGTTATAAAATGCCACATTTCTACAAAATTGTGAGGAAATAAAACTTTAGATTTTTTAGAAGAAAACTTTTCTTGTTTACAATAAAAACTCATTTTTATTCTACTATCTTGAATGCATTACATCATCACTACTTACAGCTGTATTCCAAAATGTTTCTTATGGGAAGTAGGGTGCTAGTTCAAATAAATGAGAAACAAAGAACCAGGAAGAATTCAAAACTAGGAGAGAGAGTCAAGGAAACAAATTTGCTTTTATAAACAGTAATAGTTGAGAATCTTATCATCTGTTTCTGAAAATTACTTTTTGAAATAATGCTTTTACATTTGCATGTTATAAAAAACTTTGGAAGGACATTAATCTTCAAATAACTTTACTGAATACTCACTGAACACTTAATGTCCAAGTTCATAGGAGATAGGACATGTCCCCTAAGAGGAATGCTATTTCTCTTAAAATATATGTGAAAATACAAGTTCCTTAAGGGAGAGAGTGTATTGTTGATCATGCCGGTCAAGTCCCTACAACCGATGCCTATAAAAGAGAGTCACTCACCAAGTGGCATGATGAAAAGGAAGGGATGAAGGAGTGGACCAGAGTATGGACCCATACTGGGGTATTGATGCTGGGTTGGTACAAATAAAACCAAGGCTACTCCTTTGAAAGGCATGCCTCCATAGTAAGAACTCATAAATATTTACCACTGAAGTCTTGTGGAAGATGTGAAAAATACTGATGTTTAAGACAAGACAAAAATAACAGAAGTGTGAAATAAGTAAACAAACAACAGTGTATTTTAGGAAACCTGATGCAACTATTATAGCAAAAGTACACTGCTACCGCTATGCTTAAGAATACTACTGTGCAGAATCATTGGGAAATGGTGAAAATAACTTAATGAAATAATGTCTCTTCAGGACTATCAAACATCTGCTTCTCACTTAATACTCCAGAGTTACACTTTTGTGGAGGGAGGACAAGGAAGGACAAAGAGAAACCACCACCATTAGTGCCTGCACCAGAGTGATTTATTAGCATAACTTTTGCTTTTGTTTTCTTAGATTTCATAACAAATGAAGTATGTACAAAGCCTTACAGCATTTACACCATAAAAAGTTTCCTATTAGCTGATGAAGTCTAAGGTAGTGCTGCTGAGAATGTCAGGGTGCGGCAATGGGGCAGACCAATTGCTGGTCTATGTCTCTACTGCCACACCATGCCATCAGATGGTCAACAGCTAATTGAACCATCTGGAAGACACGGTATTGGGGGGGGGACAAGTTGATAAGCAGCACTAGAGACCAGGGGGTGGAAAAGCTACATAGTGTCACGTTTCTACAGTTTTTTAGAGTTGTAACAAAGACCCACAGCCTGAGAGAATGACATAGGCAAGACAACAGAATCACCCTGCTCAGACAGAGTTCAGCCACCACATGTGTTCACTTCTGAATGGGAGGCCTTACTGATATGGCTGGTATTTCTGATTTTTGTTCATGTCTTTAGATAGCTCAAACCTGCACAAGGCCCACCCCCTTCCCCAAATAGAACAACAACAACCAGAGGGAGAGACAAAGACATGGAATTAGTAGTTCTTGACTCAGGAAACAAACAAATCAACCAACCATGACTTTTTTCTTAAAAGGTATTCAGTATCTGTTTTAGGGTGGCCATTCTTGTCAAAAAGTTAATGCTAGAAATTTCTGAATTATCCCAAATCAGAACATCAACAACCCTCCCCCCCAAACACCCAACTTCCTAGATTTAACCATCCTTCATTGCATCTGATCGTCTCTTCTTAGGGTATTACACAGAACCATTATTTACACACTGACTTGGACACAAAACGTAGCATTGTTACCCAACGATCGCTTCACTAAGTGGCAAGAGAATTTCAACATGTAAACGATAAACATCAGGCTCACTACTTTATCCCACAGAAAACCCAGCCTGGTTCTATGTTGTTCCGTCAGTCACTATCCATTTTGGTAGCAGATCCCATTTATTTTCCCATCGTTATGGTTTCACGAGTAGGCAAAGTGGCTTTTTATTTCAAAAAGATTCTGCTCTCAACTTAAAAGCCAGTTGATAAAACTTTTAATTAAGACACAATAGCGTGGGATATAAAAACACAAAAATCACATAAATATTTAAGATGTATATACCGTTTTCGTGTAAACAGTTTTGCTTAAAAGCAAAGCCCTAATTAGATTCTGGCAGGAAACTTTTGGCAGGTGACATGTATTCACAGCCAGGCTCTGCAGCGATGGTGACGTGGAAGCCAGGTCAGTCCCCATGTTGACAGGCATGCAACTTGAAAACATTGCACAACGAGCAACACAAAGAGTGGAGAAGCTCACAACACTTCAAGGAGACCTCACAACCTTCACAACTGCGTATGCACAGACAAGAGACCCCCGTTCTTGTCACCACTGTGACTGTTACACGTGGGAAACCTTCTGTGACTCTCTAGCTTGTTTGATGCTATATAACCACTTGATGATTCTAGCGTTTCTTTCGATGGCGGATATGCCATATGGCACCCGGTCATTGGCACTGTCATCATTTCTAAGGTCACTATTACTGTCCTGAGACTGTTCACAGTCTGAGCTGATCATGCTTGCGCTGCGGAAGTTGAGCGATATGATGTCGGAATTAGCCCTTGCAAAGTTTTCCATCCCCAGGTTTTCCAGCTCTTCGGGGTCCAGTCCGCAGTAATTGAAGAACCTCTCCACGTCCGCGTCCACTCGGAAATACCTGTCACTCAAGTCTGATTTGGATCGCTGGAGCGAGGGTCTTCGGCTGACTCCACAGGCGGGTTCCACCGGCTCGGCCTCGGGGGACTTCATGGTGGCGATGGCTGCGATTTGGGGCTTGGGAGGCAGGGGCGGGGCGGAGCTACTGCAGGGGATGGCCTTGAGGGGCTTGACGCTGGTCACTTTGCGGATGTCCGAGGAGCTGTGCGACACGTGGAGGAAGGACTCGGCGGCCGAGGGCTCCAGCAGCCTCCTGCCCAGGTGGGAGCCGCCCTCCTGCGGGCTGCCGCGGCCCTGCGTCGGGTAGACCTTGAGCGACTCGGCGAAGGAGTGGCGGTGCAGGTCGGGGGGCGCGTCGGGCCTGTGCGGCGGCCAGTTTCGGGGGCCGTGCTTGTGGCCGGAGCCCGAGCTGGAGCCCTCGGAGCTGTTGATGATGTTCTTCAGGATCTCGAGCTTGAGCGTCTCCCTCTGCACGCCGCTCTCGGTCTTGGCGTGGGTGCCGAACACCTTGAGCGTGGGGCTGCCCAGCGCGCGCTTGGCGGCCGGGCACACGGGCGGCTTGGCCAGCACGGCCGGCTTCACGGGCTCCTGCTTGGCGTTGATCACCTCCTGGCTCTTGACGTACTTGGCCTTGTCGGCTTCCAGCCGCTCCACGGCGCTCAGCCTCTTGGGGTTGGGCTCGGCCTGCCGGCGGAAGTAGTCTGGCCCCTTGTTGAGGATGCGCAGGGGCACGGCCGAGGTGAAGGTGCCCGCGGGGCTGACCGGCTTCACCATGCTACCTGTCTGCAGGCTCTCCGTGGGCATGGCGGGCGGTCTCTCCCCGGCGGCCGTGGTGGCTTCTCTTCTGGGCGCCTCCGGACGGCCTGAGGAGACACATGTACACGGGCGGCGGGGTCAGCAGCGGCGGCGGCAGCGGCGGCGCCTCATCTCACAGCCCGTCACCCGCCAGGGGGCTCGGACGCACTTCCCGCCGCTTCCCGGGCCGCCCCCGCACAGAAGGGCCACGCGCCGCGTTGCTTTAATGCGCTCCGCTGCCTCCGCTCCTCCCCAAGGCCGTGGGAGTCTCCTGGTCTTTGTGTCCAACTGCAGGCAGCGCTGAAACACAAAACAGCCAACCGCGGGTTAGGAGGGGCGGTGACACCACGGCTCTAGCGACAGGGCCGCCCGCCGCCGCTCCCGCCGCTCCCGCCGCCCGCAGGGCACCCCGACCGCGCGCCGGCCCGGGCCCCGCGGGCGCGGGTGGGCGGGAGCCCCGGGGACTGGGGTTTCCCACCCCCAACTCTCCAGCTGCCTCCCATTGGTGAGATCCGCCTCCCGAACACGCCCCTCGGCGATACTCAGATCAAACCCCCGGAAATTCTAGACGAACGTGGACATGAGGGTCTCGCCAGGCCAGCCGGCTCGCGGCTCATTCGGCGCGGCTGAGCTCCTGAGAATCCCGTACGTGCCCTAGCTGCAATGTCCTGAATCACACTGCTTCTTTACAGTGAAGCAAAACTTCTGACCCTTGCTACCAATCTCTAAGTAGTGCTGGGGACAGTCTCTTCTTTAACTCTTTAAAACTGAAAAGATGGGCAAGAAATGGGATTGACAGCAAAAAGCTTCTAAAAAGTTAAAAAAAAAACAAAGGCCAGTATGTTTCGCTTATCATACCTTGGCCAACAAACGTTACTGAAACACACTTTCTCTTGAAAACCAAGAAAGTATGAAGTTCATCCACTAAACACAAGTTTATTTGTAACAGAAAAAAACAAAACAAAACTAGAAATACTTCTAGATTACCCACAAAAATAGATAATTATACTATAAATGCTCCATAATTTTTCACACTTAACGATAAGTCAAAAGTTTCTTTCTGGTAAATATATTCCCGAATCCCCTCATGATGCTGCAAATAAAATTTTTAAATGTCAATCATATTTAAAATTATGTTACAGAAACCTGGGTATGAATTAAACTTTCATGGGGCTTATACTCAACTTTCTGACCAGCTCGACTACCAAAGTAACCACACCCTCCCCACTATAATTAGACATTTATCAATACTTCCAATATATTTCTACAAGGAATCTTGGGATTTCAAATGCCATATAATGTATTTCATATGCCATATACCATAACATTTACTCCCGGGGCCCTTGGAAACAACTCCCCTTGCCAGTTGCTACAGGCAAAGAACATTTATGCACGAATCAGCATTCCAAAGCAACTGGTTAATGCCCATATCAGCATCTTAGTTATAACTAGGAATGTTAAGAGAGTAATGTATTCAAACTAATATGTCATATAACTAATTTACAGAATAAAATGAAGATCATCTGCCGTCATGGTAAGAAAATGAAGATAGGAGAATAAAGGCTGATACTTCTCTTTATAATACTCTGAAACTCTTCACGTCTAAATACCTGTGCAACCCATCAGCATATTTTGTTAGAATTGTTGTAATCTGCAAAAGGATTTGCTCTAATAAAAATATTTTCTATGCAAAATGTGAAAAAGCCCAAGGCAATTCATACATAATTTTCTTTAATTGTGCAGTTCTATTTTGATACTTCAATTTACTTAAAAAAAAAAAAAAACAAAACTACCTCCTCCCATGAAGATGAAATTAAAGTGATGAAACTGAACATATTTTGAATAAAATGCCAGAAAGACGCCCTGATGCCTCTGCCTGCAGAGCTTCTGGATCTGGACATCCTCCACCTCACCGGGAAGGTATTCACAGGGGCCCTGCAGGGGTTGGAGGTACAGTCTCACCTCCTTTACCCCCTGCATTCCCACACAGGAGCAGGCAGCAGAGCCTGAACTTGGATGCAACGCTACCGGATCACATCCAGGGCTCTGGGGATAGGGCTGACTCCAGGATAGGTCATGCTTCTCCTGAGCATGACATGATGTCTCCACTGATAACCTCTAGTGCTTCCAAACTGCTAGAAGTTTCAAGGGCCAAAGTAGAAAACACCTAGTAGGTGGTAGAAGATAGGCTGTGTCCTTCCTCTGGGGCATGAGCTGGTTGGATGATATTTTTAGAATCCTGTTCTACTATTTCCAGTTTCAAAACAGTATACCGGAATACTGGTGAATGACTGAACTTTTGTATGTTCCATCTTGTCCTTAGGACAATGCACGCTTTAAAAAAAAAATTCAAAATATTAAAGGGTACAAATGTTTTAGGTTACATGATTGCTTTTGTAATACTTGGGTCTTAGTTATAGGTGTGCCATTACCCAAATAGTGTTCACTGTATGCCTTAGGTAGGTTTTTGCCTTTCCTCTTCTTCCCCATCCTACTGATTTCCACTCAGTTTTACTTCCTTCTATGCATGTGTGGGGAAAACTCTTTTAATCACTGGGCTAGGTAAAAGAGTTTATCACTAAGACCTCAATGGCGATCTTGGAAACAACAAAAATTATAAATGGGATTTGATTAAACTAAAAAGCTTCTGCACAGCTAAGGAAACAATCAACAGAGCAACTAATTTACAGAATAGGAGAAAATATTCGCAAGCTACATATGTGATAAAAGGCTAATATCCAGAATTTACAAAGAACTCAAGCATATTAGCAAGAAGAAAAAGAAACAACCTCATTAAAAAATGGGCAAAAGACATGTACTGAAGCTTCTCAAAAGAAGAGAGACAAATGACCAATAAATACATGAAAAAAAGTTCAATGTCATTAATCGAGAGACATGCAAATTAAAACCACGAGATGAAAAAGTCCAAAAGGAACAGGACAATGCTTTGTGAATGAGGGACTGTTGATGTAACATCCACCGGCATTAAAGCTCTATCTGTGCTTCTCTTCTAACCATCTTTCCTCTTTCAGTTCTATTATACTAGGACCAGAAATCTAAACCGGCTATCCTCAGTGGCTCCCGAACATCTGCCTGTCTGTTAAGGTGGGCTTTGGTACGGTCTGCAACACTAAATAAAAAATCCTTACTCTCAACTCACAGGATTAAGGAATACCAGTCTGTCTTCTAGGAGCATTCCTTGCCAAGAGCCTTGTCTTCTTTGCATACCTCATTCTTGATCCATGAGCGGACACCGCTCTCAGGACAGTTTCTCCAGCACTTGAACAAGCAATTACTAATCTTAAAACCAGTACGAAAAGCTTATGTCAGAAACAGCAATTATTTCTTAGTTTCTCATACTTCATTTCCTTTTTGTTTCCACTCCTTCGCCCGCTTCCTCCGCCCTTCCCAGTTTCCCTAATAATTTTCAAACTAGTGATGGGTCTTTCCAGATGATCATGGTTAGAGTTTATAGTTTTGATAGGCACTCTGGGAAGGAAACAAACAAACAAACATCATCTGATTGGAAAACGCAAAAGCAGCACAAAAAGCTATAGAAACTGGGTACTCTAGGACAACAAGGCAGACTCAAAGCTTTCTCTCTCTCTTTTAGCCAACAAAACTAAACCTATTTCAAAAATAATGAAGGTGGCTTAGGCTGCTCTTTCTCATGATACTTAATTCTTAAGCCTGTGCCTTTTTAATTTTTGACGTGCAAATACTGTTAGCAAGGACAGACGGGTAGAGTTCTAGAGAGACACTCTGCCTCGGCAGTGCAGGACGTACCTAAGAGGCCAGGTACCTCCAACAGTGGTAAAAAATACACCTGGTAACTATATCTCAGCGTTGTAAAAAGAAAAGTCACGAAGACAATCTGTTCAGCTGAACACTGGGACACATGGCACGCTACTGGCTGTGGCCTCGCTGCTGATGAACTGGACAGGGCCCTCTGGGTAGGCTGGACACTGATGTGACAGTCAGGCCAACTGCTGGGCTGGGAGGGGCTCCAGGGAAAGAAAATTAGATCTCAGTTTTGTTGGGTTTTATCAACAAAAGTAATTATACCGTCTGCCTGACCTTTGACTTAAGGCTCAGGAACACTTCTATTCATAAACCATTCTGGCTACCACCTTTAACATCCATTTGAAAATTTCATGAGGGGATTCAAAAGGATTGCGAAAAAAGAAACTTGGTTATAAAATGGCCTACACACATCGGGCAGCGGTGAACTCAAAAGGACCCTGGGCTGGAGGTGACGGGGGGGATAGAGGAATGGGGTTGGGGCTGGCAGAGGTCACTCCTCGTTCGCCTGTGAGGCCTGTCTGGGGAGGAGCCTCTGTGCCACAGAGCCAGCTGGGGGATGAGGGATGCAGGGACAAGGAGAAATGGCATCGCCCACCACAAACTTCAGTGGCGCTTCTCAAACCTCAATGTGGCTATGCATCCCCTGGGGATTTTAAATGCAGTCTGAATCCGTAAAATTGGGGTGAGGTCCTGGATTCTGCATTTCTCAGCAGATTCCAGGTGATACTGTCATCTCGGAGGAGCGGGGAGGCCTCCTGGGGAGGAGGCCCACTCTCGTAGGAGCCAGCATCCTATTAGAAGCTAAACGCCTCCAGCACAGAGGAAAGGGGCCAAAGTTTCTTGTCTCTTAACTAAATTAAGAAAGTCTGGGCTTTTTAGGCACAGAAATAGCAATCTCAGAAAATTCCAAGTCTTGAAAACCAAGTTGGCCTGACTCTTTCTAGTTTCCAACCTGTTGGTGGCTCACAGGGGCAGCAGGTGATATGTAGCACTAGGGAGACCAGCAGGTTGAGTCTAAGAATGTTTGCAACCCTGGAGGTGATTAGACACAGAAAATGAACCTCGTGCAGTTTATTTGAAAAAGTGCTAAAGCCAAAACTCTCGTAATCCAGGCAATTCGTGCCTCCACGCCTTTGTGTTCAGGCGGATGACGGCGAGTGCAGAGCCTGGGGAAAGGGGCCCCTAGCTAAGGCCAGCCATGGGGACTGCAGCTAAGTGTTGACACTGCCCAAAATGCAGAGCTCTGCGAAACTCTCCTGACTGTGAAGTTCAATACTATGCATTAGAGAACACGGAGGACCAAATATGGTCTGCCGTTCGGCTACTTCTCCTTTAAATAGTGCTTCTGCTAATTAAGGGGGAAAGGATAGTTAATGGCTAATTAGTCTTCAATTTTTAAGTAGGAAAAGAAGCACTGGAGTTACAGCAGGGACCCTGAGAATTAAACAGCACTTGGATTCACCAAGAGCAGTTGCTAAGTGTGTGAGAGCAGTCACTTCTCCTGTGCTTTGCAGCAGGAACGAGAGATACTGCAGCAAAGAGCAAGCCTGACTAATTCAGCCCTAAGTCACCAAACATCTCTGTGTCTTCATGTTCTTGTCTGTAAAAATGAATGTGTTGGATCTGGTGAGCTGGAAAATGTCTTCAGCTCAAACTTTTTTTATAGTCAAATAGCAAGAGAAGAAATTTGCCTTTGAGGTAAGTAAGCATTCTAGAAGAATTGATTCTGTAGGTTTCTTAACATGCCAGATCACAAAACTCTTACAACATGTGTAAAACAGTTCTCTAGAGCACTGCTTTGTAACTTCTTTGGTTACAGTTATTTGTGCGGACTGACTGTAAGGATAAGTGTCCATCTGTATTCCTCGTTTTCCCCTGTAAGAAGAGCGTGCATCCTTGTCATTGAAGTAAAACTGATGTTTCACATGACACTCTTTGCTTCGGATTCTTTACAAATATAAGAGAAATGAACTAAAAATATGAGTACTTACTAAATTAGGCTGTGTTCAGTCAATTAGTACTTAGGGACTGAGCTATTACGCATAAAATAGAAAGAAAAAAGTCACAACTTAAAGATTCCAAATACATTTGATTAATAATTGCATAAGGTGGATGTAGCAAGGACTTAAAGGCAGAGAAAGGATGAAGAGGGGATGAATTCAAGCAAAGGCAAAAGAGGGGAGGGTGGCCAGCGTCAGCCCTCTGCTGAGTTCATGGCACATTCTAGAAACTTAAAAGAACGGCCACCAGCTGGTACAAGTGCAGGGAACAATGGTCAGAGGCTTACTGGGGGGTGGCGGGTGAAGGAAGGGCACATGGACTGTGGATTTTATGCAAAGAGTAGTGAGGTAAATAGGCAGTAGTGACATGGTTACTATCTGCCACAATGTGGGGACAGGACAAGATGGGAGTGTGATGCAGAAAGGTAAGTGAAACTGTCCTGGGAGGGGAGATGACCCAGACATGGTGTTACCCAATACGGCACTCGGTATGGGTCTGAAGCCTGGCTCTGATCCATGCTATGTGGCCTTGGGTAGGTCACTACATTTTCCTGGGCCTGAGTTTACCCATCTGGAAAATGGGGACAATAACAGTCTTTACTTCTACAAAGCTTTTTGAGTGGGTTAAATAAGAGCACGCAGGCACTTTTCACTCACATAGACCTTACCAGAAGGGAGTCGATTGAAAGTCTGCAGGTTCAGGAGAGTTTTTTTTTTTTTTTGCAGTTTTTGGCCAGGGCTGGGATTGAACCCGCCACCTCTGGTATCAGGCGAGATTTTAAAAGGTGCACTAGGTAGAACCTGGAGGCAGGCAGGACATGGGGGACAAGGAGGGACACGTGGAGGCTGATTCATTCTGAGTTCTCAGGGGACTGCCAGGCGGTTTGTAGGAAGCTCCGTACTCTCCGTGCTCATCCCCGCTGCCTTCCTGCTCTGCACCCCAGGCGTGAGCCAACGCGGGCTGCAGCAGCCCCTTCACACCAGCTGTGCCCATTCATTCACGCAACCCTCATTTCCTCCGCCTGAGATGTCTTCAATCAAGAGGGTTTCATTAAACACGTTGGCCCCTTACTACATATCACAAATTGTTAATAATATTACGGTTGTTGCAAAAAGCATCTTTAAAAGCAAAATGTACTTACAAATTGTGCCTCATTTCTGCATGTTTAAAGGAAGCAATGCTATTCAATTTGGAAGATACTTATTTAACCATTTGAATTAATACTCTGTCATGTTTTCTGACATCTTCCCTTTCCCTTCCAAGCACAGAATCTCTTTTTTTACTGTGAGAAAATCTTGAAAACAGGATGCAAAAGTAAAGGAGAATAACAAAAATGAATGAGCAAAAGGAGTAAAAAGACGTACCAAAAAAGGCTGCCTTGGCATGCTATAACTTTGGACAGAAATGGAGAAACCGGAGGGCCCACCATCTGGACACATTAAGTCAGAACCACCACCCTTTGCGGCCCTGCACTTTTTCAGTTGCTGAGTAATGCGTCTCCTTCTTTATCTCCACAGTGAAATCCCTCATCATCTATAATTCGGGTGATTGGACCCTCTTCTTTCTGACCTTGCTATTGCTATCAGCCATCAGCTCTGGACTGTAAGGAAAATAATCTTGCCAGAAACACTATCGTTTTGTAAATTCCTTGAAACCACAGACTTTTCCTAGTAACATTTAAACTTCTGGTTTCAGTGTTCTAGCTGTTTTTTTTTAAAAGCTTATTCTTTGAGTTGGCTAGAGTGGATCTTCTAACGCTATTTAGTAAAAGATCCTCTTGCCCTAGGTTTCTATAATTTTGTTTTAATTAGGCACTTTAATTTTTAATTTTTTCCACGAGATGGCTAAAACATTTCCCTGTTTTTTCAACAACCCCTTTGAGTCTTGGTTCGTTTGACACACGCACACCAGAGGACCAGAGGATGGGAAACAAATGTTGGAAGGAGTGGGGGACTCAGCCAACTCTGAACCTCTAAGATTTTTATGGACATGGATCAAGGCACATCCACCCAGCGGCACTCTGGAGGCTGGCGCCACAGCACAGCACTGCACACGCATTCTGATCCATGTGGGAGAATCATTTCAACATCCCTGAGTGTGTGTACTATGCTAGTTAAGACAGCATCCTCCATGTGGCAACTCAGGAGGGAAGAGTCGGTGGGTACAGTTTGTTACCCGCAAAGGTTTTGCATGATGTCAGGTGGGCAAAGGAAGATGCCAAGTTTGCTGAATGGGAACAACTCTGCCACAGAAGAAGCGCTTCAGACCAGTCTCAAGCCCTTTCTTTGTGCTCAGGTATACAATGGTGGCCACAACCTCTCCTCACCTCAAACAGGCTGAACTTGAACTCAGGGGCCATCCAGATACCTTGTTAAAGTCACTCTGAGCAGAGGGGTCCGGGGACTGGCTTATACCTCACGTCTGAAAGTCTAAGGGCAGAGTCTGTGCTGTACTCTCCAGCCAGACCACCCAGGCAACTGGAAGGGGCTTTTCTGAGAGCTCAAGGGTGAGAGTTTCCTGGGCCCACACGTGTTATCACCACAGGGGCTCCCGTACAAGGAGCCAACGGGGGGAATGTCCACCTGGAGTCCCACACTGTGGGAAAGGCCGTGGATACCACTAGCTGGGGAAGAGGCACAGCTGCCTTCAGGGGGGAACTTAAAGCCCCCAAAGAGAATCAGATCTGCAACGTGCCATGCCCAGAGGGCCCCAGGTTGTGGCTGCAAGAGCCAAGGCGGAACCTGTGCATCCTCTGCACGTGCCACTCACCCAGGGCCTGCCGCGAGGTCTCTCAGGTCAGGAGTGACGCCTGGTAAGGAACAGCAGAGGACTGGGCCAGGAAAGAGGGAAGGGTGACAGTAGGTGCCGAGTGCTCCCTCCAAGAGGTCTCCAAGGAGACTGGGAGAGGGAGAAGCCAATTTAAACTGGGTCAGAGGCTGGAGTCCTCATAGTGATAGCCACAAGTTTTCCACGCCTGAAACTGATCTGAGGGTTCTAAATTATTTAAGATGAACTGAAAAGGCGATGGATCTGGTCTGAGATTTCACCCAGGGATAGAAAAGAGAATTCAGGGGGCAGTGGAAAAAAAAATAACAAAACAAATAGCACACATGCGTCCCCGTTTTCCCCTAATGAATCCCGCCCAGAAAATAAAATAGGTCTCCAAAGCAGGACTGGGGGTGCTGCCTGTGTGTGCGGACTCTGGTTGGCACCCTGGCTCTGAGAGGACCACCCTTAGTGGAGCTCCCAGGCTGACCCTCCTCAGGGGGTCAAATTCACTTGCTCCAGGGCTCAGCCACTTACAGCTCTGAAACTCGCAACAAGCTCTGCCAGCTCAGTGTGCCTCAGTTTCCTCACTTAGGAAACGTGGGTCATGACAGTTCCTGCACCTCCCAGGCTGGCGGGAAAGCTCCAGGACATAACGCACAGAAAGTGCTCTGCCTGAACTTGGGCGCCAAGTTTGTTCAGTAAATGTAAGCAATTATTAAACGCTGTCCCCCTGGCGTCCACAACTTGGCCCTGATAATCACCATCATTAGATTTCAAGCTTTACGGCCAGCAACTGAATGATCCTTTTGTCTGAAAATGATTCCATTACTCTCTAGTGACAGAGCCCGGGCCACTTCTGTCACAGCGGATTGACTGCACAGTTTCTGGCTAAAAGGTCACTTGTGTGACCCCATTTTTATTTGAGTTACAGAGAAAATATGTGGTTTTGAGTTTCAAAGCAAACAGTTACGTGAGTGAAACAGGCTAGAGTAAACAATAAAGCCATTATTAAAAATGAAATCAAACCTAAAGTTGGTGGGAGAAAAACAACAGCAGGTCAAATCTCAGCCCAGAATGGATTGTTTACTTTCATGTCATTTTCCAAGGTCATTTAGAAAACTTTTTCACATGCATCGTTTGTTTTCATTTGTAAGTAAAGCCATTATCAAAAATGCAATGAGCTTTTCTTAAAATGTCTTTGGCCTAAAAAAAAAAAAAAAAAAAAAAGACTTACTCCTATGTAAGATGCTTAAAATGAAATACAGAATAGGAAAAATAAATTACATTTCTAGTTCAACGTTCTTCCTTGACCTAAGGTCAAGAATGTGTTGTAAGAGGGCCCCCAACTTGCATCAATGTGGGGAGCCCTGGATTACAGAAATGGATGCTGCCCTTGACTCAGTGCCAAAATCACTTGGAAATATAATGACTCACTTGATGAAAATTACTATGAGTAATTAAGAAGCAGGGCTACCAGCATTCCTAATGAGAACCCAATAGGACGGCCTGCTCCCCCAGACAAACGTAAAGTGATCTTCTGGTTTCTCCTCTCCGGTGCAGAGCTTTCTGTGGCCCAGTGACAATGTGTGAGGCCATGGCCAAACTCTAAATGAATGTGGAGTTCAAGGGGCTATTGTCCTTTTTTCTAGATTTTATAAGGCCTGCTAGTTACTTGGAGTCTGAGTTGGTTCCCCAACATTGGGCCCACCAGGAACGCCTTCTAGCAACAGCAAGAACAACTCAATGAACTCTGACTACAAAGTGACAGTGACTCATGGAGTTCTAGAGGAACTGAGCAGAGAGCTCCCGTTCCTTGTCCCTGCAAGCCTTATGAAAAAGCAGTCTGATCTTCCTTGTAGAAACAACCTCTCAAGGACTGGCTAGGGTTGTGGGTACCACAGAGTCCACATTGGAATCTAGAGCTGTGTGGTTCTGGGGGTGGGAGGCCCGGGTCTGATTCTTCCACAAACATCAATGATAAGCATCTACACTTTGCCTATTACTTTTTCCTTTACCCGTGCAAACTTGTCCTTGAAGGCAACTGTAGCACACAGGATAAGAAAGATCACTGTGCCAATGCATATAGACAGAACGTTTGCTTCTGAAAAAAGTTTTAATTTTTAGTGAACAGCCTTGGGGCCAAAGGTATTTACTTTGAAACAGAACCCGTGTTGTAATGCAATGGTGAAATAGTCACACTTGAAAGGAGAAAAAGTCAAGCAGCATTTTTTGGGGAAGTGATTGGAGTCTGCTATGAGTGTGTTAGATAAATTAATACATAAATTATGTTAAAAAGTTTTCTGTTGATAATGAGCATGTCTTACTAAAGACATAGAATGTCTCAGGAACTGTAAGAGTGCTTTTCATTCATTTTTAATTCAACCCCACTAATAATAAAGTGAGTATTATTATCCCCACTCTACAGATGAGGAAATTGATGTCCAAAGACATTAATAAAGAAGTTGTATAAGGTTCTCAGCTACGGGGGCTGGGCTTCATACTGACGTCAACCTACGGGTGGCCTGGCCCACTTCACTTTGTCACACTATTGTTCATCTCTGAAGAAAAGATGTGTATGAAGCACTGAATGTATTTGTTTTTTTTTTTGGCTGGGCTGGGTTTGAACCCACCACCTCCAGTATATGGGGCTAGGGCCCTCCTCCGTTGAGCCACAGGTGCTGCCCAGCACTGAATGTATTTTTAAGTGCTTTCAATTTAAGTATTTCTTGGGTACCCACACTAATTATATGTTATTTCTGAAAATCTTCTCTTCTGGCCATTTACTGCTAATACCAGCTTCTTCCAGAAGTTAAGAAAAGAGAAAAAAAAGAATCTTTTTGACTTTTTGGTAAATCAAATACCTATGCTACTGTTAAAAGCTTAAATGCACAAATAGACAAGGTTTATAAACAGGAGTCCGTTCATTTTAACTTTTCTCACTTCACACCACTGATTGTAATCTATCAAGTCTTTGAGAAAATAATGAAATCTATTTTAAAAAGAACACTAAGTAACCCGAGACTACGCTTTTTCTTTCCTACTGCACACAGCATGTGGAAAACAAGGATCACAAGCTTTTTATTGCTATTTCTACTAACGCCTTCAGCTATGCACACAGTAGGCACTCAGTAAAATGCTCACTGATTTGAATGAACATGCTATGAACACTCAGTAGAGTATCTAGCACACTCTTTTATGTTGTAAAGGCCCAGTGAAAACACTGGATGAAAAACTTGGGAAATGAAGCTAGGGGTTTATGTGTATACATGTGAAAGGATCCTCAAAGTACATGATTTTGACCAGAGACCATGGTGCCAGTAGTGCATAGATGCTTAGAAACTGTTTATTCACAAAAACACATCAATGCTGAATTGTGCTTCAAACACAAACAAGGTGCAAAAGGAAATCAATACAAGGTCGAATTTTATAGCAGAACTAGTAAATTCACTTAAAATAATAATGAATACTCTTGCTCTCATTTGAAAAGAAACACCTAGAATTATTTTCCATTTCTTGAGAAGCTCTTAGTTCAACGATTATTAGACTAGTTCTTTGCCTCAAGTATATTCTGAAAACACAGTTTATTTTTCATTTTTAAGGATTCATATTGAACTATAGGATCATCTTCAAAATTAGACATGTAAGATGATAGGCACCTATTTTTTACAGAGCATATTTTAATCTTTTTAGCACAACATATCTTACATAAAGTGGTTTTCGAGCCTAAAATGGTACAAGGTTAAGGCTTCACCACAATTTGTACTTGAAATATTATTTTTGGGTCCAAGTGACAAGAAGCTGAGGAATGACTAATAGGCTCTTTCCACCCTGCTCAGGTCCCAGCTCCCGGGGCTTCGCCCAGCCAGAGCCACCTAGGAGAGAAGGGGAGGAGCCTGCCGATGTGGGGATCCGGGTAGGAGAGAAGGGGAGGAGCCTGATGATGTGGGGATCCGGGTAGGAGAGAAGGGGAGGAGCCTGACGATGTGGGGATCCGGGTAGGAGAGAAGGGGAGGAGCCTGATGATGTGGGGATCCGGGTAGGAGAGAAGGGGAGGAGCCTGATGATGTGGGGATCCGGGGAGGAGAGAAGGGGAGGAGCCTGACGATGTGGGGATCCGGGAAGG